>BLKR01004531.1:0-105452 GCA_011170035.1 Teleogryllus occipitalis | reverse complement strand
ATTATGGTATTTAGAAATTATTAGATCACTTCGATGTAATAAAAGCAAGCTTGCGTGAAATATTGTTCTTTCTGTTCTGTATAATGTGCTGCAAAGACTACAACTTAAATTTATTCATAATTGTTCCATGAGTGAAAGAAACTATTACTGTTCCTGGCTATCGAAATAAATGCAGACATGCATCACAGGCGCTTCGTTTGAATTGGTTTATTTCACCTTTTTTCAAATTATATATAAATTTTTAGTACGGTAGAAATTACAATTTCTACCATACTAAATAAAATTATATATTTCAATACTACGCAACTATTTTTGATAATACGAGAAAATATCTTTGATCCCGGTGATTAAGCTGATAAGTCATAAACACTTAATCTTACAAAGAGAGCAAAAAGCAACGTTTAAATGAATCAAATCAGGAATTAATGATAATTAAACGAAGATGATATTCAAACAAAACTATTTTTGAGTAGGTTTTGTTTGAATATGATTAATCCATTTCTTATAGCATAGTTTAAAGTTGTTTTTTGCTCCCCTATAAAATAAAGTTCTTTTTGACTTATCAGCTTATTCATCGGGGTCAAAGATATGTGATTGATTGATTGATTTTTTCGTGTTTCCCAGGCGCGTCAACTGCTTCAGTCATTAGTCCCGTTAGTGTAGTGCATGTTTTTTCTCGAGAGATGGCGGTGATCTTCCCCCGCTGGATGGCGAGATCCGGCGCCGACCAACCGTCGGCTAGTGGGGTTTCCCTTTTACCAGGACTCTCCCACCAGCGGGGCACCGCCCCAGCCGGGACAAGCTCTAAGCTCAGGACCGGTCTCCCGGAGTATGTGGTAGTGTAGTGCATGTTAGTGTAAGTGTGTGTGTAAGGGGAGAGGATAGGACAAGGAAGATGAACGACAGATCGCGCACGGTCCGTGGCCCGTTTGGTAGGGTACTGCTCCAGCATTCGCCTGGTGTTGATCGGAGAAACCACGGAAAACTACCGATCAGAGCAGCCGGTCGCTAGAATTCTCCACCAGACAGCGACTGAATTCGACCTATCTGCAAAGCTAGTGTCGAAAATCCTGTCGAACCTAGGACCTCCCGGTCAGAGGCGCTGCAGCGACATCAGTTGATGCACTGAACTACCGCTACCGGTCAAAGATATGTGCCATTGTAGCGCCTCCAGTTGTTTTTTATTAATTTTACTTTATCGACATTTATTTGCATTTTCACCCGCTTTCGGACCCACTGTGCGTTGCCGGCGATGACGCACCGGCTTCCGGCTGAGGGGTCTACGTGACATTTTCCGCCCTCCTTCACCCCGGCCTCACGCAGCCGCACCCTCTCCCGCGCCCTCCGCCGCCTGCCTTCGATTTGTCTGTGCCCGCCCCCTTGTTCCCCGAATCGTCGCTTTTCTGAAAAGTATCCGTTGCAGGGCCTACTGATCCGTATCTCTGACGTCATACACGTCGCTTTTCTTAGAAGTTTTTTGCCGCGCGGTTTCATTGTCATCTGGTACGATTTCTTTTTATCTTTATATTTTTTTAGGATCCTTTCCAACTCATGGCAGTTAGAACTCTCTTAGCGGAGGTCGAAGGCTGGCATATGCAAGATTCTTCAATCGTTCGACAGCGATTCATTTTACTTTCTTTATACTACTAATTAGTACATAGAAATTAATGTAATGCTGTAGTGAAAAATGACAATTTTTCGACAGAAAAACTCGTTTTTAACGGGCTTTGGGGGCTAGATGGGGCAAGATTTTTTGGGCAAGATGGGGCTAATTCTCGTCTCAATATTAAATAATTACTTTCTCTAATACCTTGGGTAGTCAGAATCCACATTCACTGCACCATTACAAATATTAGACCAATCGGAAGCATAACAACAGGCCTGTTTCAAACTAGTAGTGCTAAAACAGTACATACTTTTTCGTCCTTAATAATTGTTACATAATACCTGTTTGAACCTTTGCAGTTTTCAAAAAATCGGGATTTTCAGCCAACATGAGACCTGCACTGTTCTCTTAAACGTCATTTACTCTATCCAATAACAAATTTTAATTAAAAATCTTTATTTTTATTTTCAAAATGGCCCAGGAGCTTCATGTAAAGTAGCCCCAAAATTAAAACATCAGTTTGAAATTCAAGAGGCCGTGACATCAGCCAGATCGATTGCAGAACATCAATTTTGGAGAAAATCGGCTGAGCGGTTTAGCCGCTAACGCGGTTCACAGACGGGCAAACAGACGTTTTGACGTCAATCGATTTTTTGGTATGAAGTACCCACAAAATACGGATTCTGGCCAGACCGCGTGTTAGATCTTTTATCTCACTTTAGCAAATGGATTTATCCTCTTTTTCTTTACTAGGTCCCTGTATTAAGAGTTTTTTATGCGGAAAATTCGCAGTTTTTTCGCGCAGCATTTCATAATTTTCTCTCTAATATGTAAGTCGTAACGAGAAAGTAAAAGTAAGGCAAAATCGAATGTTTTGAAATTTTGCCCATAATAAAGTTTAATATCGCTCTGGTAATGTTACTTTGCCACTTGAATTTACAATATGTGGCATATCAAAGCAACATGACTAATGCATTTCAAATTCAAGTGCGCAAGCGGATGAGTATGTCGGGTTGGACCTCACGTTCCACGGACCATACCGCCACCTTCCGCGATATAACATTCACTGCACTTACAGGAATAACGGTCTAGGTACACACGCCGGAAATGATAAATCATATAACGGCCTTGACATACCAGAAAACAATATCTCATCTATTCACGTCATAATTTAACACTTATTGATAGAATAATTGTTAAATTATTTTGTGAGATGAATGTATCGAATAGAAGGTATTGCACCTCGTCTTTTTTTCTTTCCATCGTATTTTGGTAAGTATGGGCATAGGTTATAAATACCCAGTGCAAGTGAACTTGTAACGCGAGTAGCCGAGTGTTAACTCCCGATCACCCGTGATGTGATTCATAGGCTAAAACATGAAACATGACACACTTCTATTTAAAATTTAAATATTTTACCCCTCAGGGTATCTCCCCTTGTAGCACAGGAGTCCAGAAATGTACGGAATTAAAAAATCAATATAAAATTAAATTGGTTATTTGATTGTTCTGTGTAATTTAATTGCACGAGTCTGAGAATTTTTGTTGCTTAATAAGTGCTTAGCAACAGGACTATATTTACCAATGCACTACGCCGGGCCTCTTAAGACTCACTGGTGTTGAAGCCGTGCGATAATGGGTTTCAGAATAAAGCTGTTTTCACTTTCAAAACAATGATCTAATAAGTGTGGATGTTGTGTGAGTCCAACTTGTTTTGAATATAACATATACAATACACGAAGGGAGATAGATAGATAGATAGATAGATAGATAGATAGATAGATAGATAGATAGATAGATAGATAGATAGATAGATAGATATAGATAGATTCACGATCTACTGATCAACTAAATCCTTACTATTTCACAAATATACAATTACTCTGTTAATTAACTATTTCTCGGAGTAAGACCGGCAAGACGCATGCCACTCACGCACTCACGCTCCTATTGTGAATTCCGGAAACTACAGAAGGCGCGACGATCAGCCGTCGGTTGCCGTCGGTCGTGTAACGTCCGGCGCTACGCGACGCTGCACGAATTCAGGAAATCCACCACCATTTGTTAGAAAAGCAGTTTTTGAGTAATTTTGAGCAGCCGGCTGCTAGAATTCTCCTACAGAGAGCGACTGAATTCGACCAAGCTGAAAAGCTAGTGTCGAAAATCCTGCCGCCGTTAGGACTCGAATCTAGGATCTCCCGGTGACAGGCGCTGCAATGACATCAGTTGATGCACTGAGCTACCGCTCCCGGTCAAAATGTCCAAGAATAATCTAATATTGGAGTGAAACTTCTTATAGCGTATTAAAGGATGACAGTAAAAACGAATGGTGATTAAAATGCTTCATGTAAGTGTGTGACGACGGGTTTGTCTGTAATTATGTTTATTTATTGTTGTATATTTTATTTGTTGCGATGAAGTGTTTTTTTTTAATGTGGCGTCGAAATATCGGAAATGATAAATCATATAAATTAAGTGATAAGAGGTAGTGAATATAAAATTGAAGAAACAATAATTCTGCAAATAAAAATATCCAGATATTTATAGAATAAAACTTGTGGGCTACGTTTATCCAAATATAAATGGATTAGCAACTAAACGTAATGTTGCTATAAGTATGCTATGTTTATAAAAATGTGTTCATTACGTTATTTTAAAACAAGAACATTAAATATTGTTAATTTGCTGTATTCCGTATGCACGTTCAAATATTCAAAATGTATATTTCCATATGTACGTACAAATATTCAATATGCATCAAGGTAAAGAAGTAATATTAGCACAAACTGAAATATTGTATGATCCCATGCTGCACCTTCATAAAATATATTGTGCGATGTAAGTTTGCTGAACAGAATTAAGATCACAAAAATTCCATTCAAGTAACTTACTATTCAAGGGAATACGCAGGACATACCCAGTTTTCACTAGATGTGCCGTGCTCTCCCAATTAATACCTTACGGTCAGTTGAAATATATGACAAAACTCCAGTTGCTAATTTCTTTTTATTTTATGAGCTAATCATGTCTATTTAAAACTCTCAAAATATTATTACTAACTTTTGCTTCAAACTTTCCTAACTGGCTATGTAGTCGGCATTACTCCCCTATTAACACTCAAATCACTCCATAAAAAAATTAAAACAAGGTTGAGTCTAATATTTGGTCAACCGTCATCAAAAAACTTCAAAAATGACTTTAAAATTTGTAAAATTTAAAACAAATAAAATCTGAACAATTATTATTTTTTTTATTTTTTGTGCATTTCTGTTGTTGATTTTCATGTCGAATATCACTTTACCTAAAGGAAAGTCTCATGTTACCCTTCAGTTCTACCCTGTACCAATTAGACCTACCTATTTATTCAAAATATTATTGTATTTACCCTTGGGTAAATATGAGTTTCTCTAAAAACCGTCTAAAAATGTATTCCCTTTTAAAATAATAAATTCAAACGTAAATGTTGAATTTATTTAATAATAATCTTTAAAATATTTTTAAAAAATCGTTTTTAGGTCACAGCCATTTAGGTAGTCTTGAAAAATAATCTCTCATAACAGGATGTCAGACTGAAACGCAACAACTTGCCATTGACGACATGATGACAAAGAGTGTTATTAATATGGCACAAGGCGTTGAAAGCAAGCGAGGTGTCTACCAAAACACAAAGATGCTTTCCATAAATTGGTATGAAATTGAATTTCAGTCACGACCTGAATAGATATGTCTACGAAACGTTTTGGGCTCCCCGCCTTCTCTGGACGGTGCCATTATTATGTAAAGTGCTGACTTCCTGCGGCTTCCGTAAAGGCGTGAAAAGACTTTGTACGCTACGAAGGAGACAAATGCACTCCCTTCCATTTCTGACGGTTCCGTCGGCGGCCTCAGGAATCTCCCAGGCGTGCAGCCGACAACGAGGACAATTTGTTGGTAATTCAAAACGAGAATGTTAAGTAACAGATTGGAGATCTGATACAAGATATTTGAAAGGAAACACATTTACGCCCGTATTTATTTACGATGTGACTAAATGCAATATTCTTAACACACTTTTTACATACAAATCTCATAATTACGTTACATTAATTAGATACAGTATTAAACTTACGCTATGGTAATTTTTCGTTTCTGTGTAACATATTTTTTATTGTGTTTGATTAAACACACCTAGTCTTCAGTGTTTATTTGATTTTTTAAGCTCTATTGATCTTGATCTAAATGAGGCTTTAGGATCATCGTAGAGAATTGAACACTTTTCCAATATGGAGATTTCCTAGAAAAAAATTGCAGCAGATTTTGAGAACATTTGGTTTGAACATTATCGAAAATTCCCAATTTTAAATTACCATACTCTCAAAAATGCATTGATTTTTTGAAAAATCATTACATATACTTTTAAGCTTATGTATTAAAAACACATTCAACAATAAAAATTCTTTATAACGACGTGAGAGATACGTCTATTTACGAACATAACAGTAGTATAATATTTGAAAAATCAAACTGATAAAGTAAATGACGTTTCAGTCATCTATTACAGAGCAATTAGCACTATCCACATAAAATTTTTAAAGAAAAAATTTAAACTAGTTTTGAAAAAATCATGTTTTTAATATTTTTTAAATACTGGGCACATTTAACCCAAAAGTAAGCAAAAGATACTAATATTAAAAAAGTAGAATACATAACTCAAAAGACTAATTGTGAAGAACAATTTTCATTCTTCAACATCATTGTTCTTGGAAGATCCTGAAAAAGTTTCAACCTTTCGCAATTTTGGAAAATTCAAAGTTAACAGTCAAAATCTGACTTATGCCCTCTTATAAGAGTATTTCACTATATTCTTACAAGAATTTTAAAGACAAAATTTGGAGCCCTATTTGAGAAAAAAATCAAAATGTTCCGGAGGCTTCACATAAAGTACTCCCAAAATTTGAAGAACGTTTTTCAAAATCACAGAGTTTCGAGTTAGGCCAAATCGACCGGGGAATATTCATTTTAGGAAAAAATCGTACCAAAAACGTAGGTTCTAGAATTGTTGACAATTTTATATACGCCATATTAATTAGCATACACGTCTCACATAAATTCGTGGTGACTAAGTAATTCCAAGGCATGTTACCTAGACTTCCCCAGGGGACTAAGAAGTTCCTTTTCTGCTCTTACTAACAGCAACGCTAAATTTTTACATCGTAATTTATAAATTGGATGTAGAGTTTAATAAGTCTACCGAGATTAATTAACGAGATAGTCAGTAGATCTCCACTACACGTGATCTCCAACATCTTGAGGGCACTGACTGTGGATCTTGGGGTAGCCCCAGAGGTTCCAACCACCACTGGCAGGATTCTGATATTGGGCACTCCATGAAGTTGGGTTGCCAGGAGAAATACTGGTTGGTATTTTAGCACCTTTTGCTCCCCTGATTTCAGAAGGTTAGACCCATCTTCATGGCGGACAGTCACATCGACCACGTGAACCCCTTTCCGGCTTTTTATTACCAGGTCAGATTTCAGTCTAAGCTCTTCGGTAACGGAGAAAGTGCCTTTCGTGGACTGCACGGAGTGTTTGGCGTCGGTGTCACTTCTGGAACATTTTCCTTTGTATGATGTTGTAGATCTCGTCATGACGCCTTATTCTTGCTGGCTTAGTAATAGTGCACTGACCTAGGATGTCATTAATGGCTTCTATTGCTGTGTTGCACTTCCTGCTATATACAACCTCTCCGGGTCTTACGCTATTATGAGTAGATTTATTGACAGCGGTGTTCGATCTCAATTGGAGTGCCGCGATAAAAAGACTCTGTAACAATGAACTATAGTATTTCAAGAAGGCATTCCCAATCGGATTGTTTGTATGCGCCTTTACCGCACTCTCTTGGGATCTCAGATTTTTCCAGACGGCTACCTCGACATCGGTGCATTTCTTCCTTTAACCCCTTATACCTAGTTCAGTATACGGCCAGTTGAGGGCAAATACTTTGTCGGTCATGTCCGTTGGTAGAAACTCAGGGACGAGCTAGTCATCTGCAAATATATGCAGATTTTTCTAGTCATAAATCTAGGGTTCATTGCTACCCTAGGAACGTGTTGGGCGAACCGCAGCAATGCCAGTCCTTCATTTCTCTTGACCACCTAGAATATGCAATCTGCAGCACTCACATGCAGATGTAGGAACTGTTTGACTGCCGAGTGTTAGTCAGTGTGATTTGACCGTCCGCGTCCCTGAGTATCAACATAGCATCGATAAAACCACTTAGTAGAGGTGAAGTGGCATTATGTAGGTATGAAGTAATGCCGATCTCTGAGAGGGCTTCAAATGCACCTTCTGAAACCTCGTTGCAATTTCCATAAAATTCGAGATAGATGCTTTAGATGGGAAACTGTTCCCAATCGACTAATTTCTCCATCAGATATGTTAGGGTATGATCACTACTGACCAGAGGATTCTTTCCCTCAACATTTTTAGACAGTGATCGTCAATTAACCAGTATCGTCCAAACGTTGTAATTTGAAATGATGAACACTTACTTAATTGATGAATACGAACAATGTCATTCCGAGGGCTCCAAGATTTTGCACCATAATATCAGCAGTGGTCGTCAATTAACCAGTATCGTTCAAACGTTGTAATTTGAAATGATGAACACTTACTTAATTGATGAATACGAACAATGTCATTCCGAAGGCTCCAAGATTTTGCACCATAATATCAAGAATTTGGTACTTTTCTGGCCGGGACTGGATAATACTGGGCAGTGTAGCTTAAAAAAGGCCACAACATGATGGTCGAAACGTCAGCTCGACCGATTGTGACGCGGCTCATCCCGACAGACAAGTATCAAATGACTCCGGTCGCGGAAGTCTACTAATCCATAATATTATGTAATCGTTGTGTCCCTGGAAAATCTTTTACTAATAGCACTAGACGTTGCAAATGCTAACAGACACACACTCCTTGTCAATGACAAATATCCTGACGTTTTCCAATTTCTCAAGAACGAACTCCATAATGAAGTGAAAAAGGAGTGGTTGTTGTGTGTACAGCACAATTTTGCCTTCTCCAGGCTTCTGATTATTCATAATTAAATTAGAGTCGAATCACGTAAAAAGTTATTGAAGTTTGGAATAGTATTATTAGGCAGTTAAAAATTAAGAAACTTTAAAGAATACAATATTAAACTAATGAAATGGCGCATGTCTGTATCGGAAAGTATCCAAGAAACATAAGCTTCCATTAAACGTGTAAAAAGTTTGTCTCGAAAGTAGAAAGGGAACTAGTATTGGAGAAAAGAGTAAAGAAGCAAAAGAGAAATTTGCGGAGCTGGTTGGTTCAACAGCTTCATAGTCTTTCTTCTCACAAAGAAAGAGAATAAGGTTGCTAACGGAGCGATTGTATATGTTCAGGTACGGAGACACACAGTTGTATCAAAGAAAGATATATTCAAATTTGTTAACAAAAACATTTATCATTGTTTATTTTAAGTAAGTATGTTTTGTACGATGTTCAATGTTCGCATGTTCCTCGCATTTTCAATGTAGTATATGGCCGTATTCAATAAAAATGTATTTAACTTATAAACTAAACCATCGAATAAGTGCGTAAACGATTGTACAGAACATCAAAACAATTGTAACTTTATAAAAGTGTAATTGTGCGTTAACTAAAAGAGGAGATCTTATTCAGGCATTCATTAGATCTTTTCAAAGTGACATGATCTACCACCTTCGAAAAAAAAATCATAAAAAACGAGTGATACTAAAGTTAACCAAAAAACATTTGGTAGCGGCAAAGTTTAATCGTCTCAATAACTGAATACCTGTAGAAGACTTGTATACAGCAACTTATTCCGTGATACGTATTAGATAACGGGTTATTTTGCAGGTGAGTAAATGTATGAAATTACTCGGAAAGAACAGAACATAACATTTCCACACACTCGACATACGCACAATTTGATCTTCCAGTTTCTAATTCAGGGGTTGATTAGATCTCCAATAGTCAACAATAACACATGAGCACAAAAAAAGAAGCATCTACAACCATGAAATAAATTTCAATTGAGTCTGATATCAATGACAAAGACAAGAGTAGGAATTTAGTAAGTGTGTAAAGAAAAGTGTCGGTGGCTCAATATTTACCGATCGGGCGAAGACCGGAGAAAGTTTTTCCCCCTGAGTGTTACGCCGAGTTGATGATTTATGTACGTGTTGTGTATGTGTGCAGCTCCTCACTAAGTGCCATCTGAAAGATTCTAGAATATTTTTATTGATAAAACACTCCCTATATATCTTTACAAAAACATTTTTATCAAAAGCCATGAACTTGTTCCCTATTTCCCAACTCTAAAATGTTCAAATATTTTAAACTTACCAGATAAATGCATTCCCACGCAGGTCATATTTCTGAAAAAGAGAAATCATCTTTGTATATTTTCAACAATCTAAATCTGCAACTTACAATTCTTGTTAATTTTAGTTAACTAAATATTCGTATTTAGACCAAATAAAAAGGATCACCTGCTTCAGGTGCACTGTCGAGAATAAAAGTCTACTAGTTCACGATTCAAACCTCAGTAGTATGATTTTGTTTCATTATTGAACAATAACTTCGTTAAAATTAATGATTTTTTGCAACGTTTTCTTGTAACATGATTTTCAGGGCAAAGCTCTGCTGTTAAACTGGTAATATAACCGTAACAAGAAAGGAGAATAGCAAGTAAAACAGACTATATCCAGTCAGTGATGAATTCCACAGACTGACGAGGGTGCCAGCGGTGATGGTAATGCGTACTGGTCAGAGCTGCGTGTTCATAGAATTAGCTACGGCGGTGGTGTCAGTAGTGACGCTGCATGACAAATAGTGGTTGGGGAAGATGGTTGTGAAAGAGTCCGGTTGGTATTTATATTTCGAATCTGATTTCTAAAAGATGCAAAATTTGCCAGATTTAGCTTCAATGTAAGTTACATTGAACTAGAATCTGTGTGTTCCAGATATTCTATATTTCGCAGTTCTTAAACTGTAATATGTTCATGCACGCTCATTGTATCTAACAGAAAATACAGAACATTCTGGTTGTCAGTATGATCAAAGAATAATTGAACATATAAGTACTTTCGCTAAATTAAATTCTTCTGAATTATTATAGAACTAGTTTTCTAAAATTCAAGGACAAAAAAATAGTTTTTGAACTACGGGTACGATGACAGCATATACATTCTCATATTATTTCTTACTTTTACAATTTTCCAAAATTCAGAGTTGGAAGAAAATGAAACCTATGCCATTCTGTTAAACGTGAGTTGCTCTATCTGAGAAAGAAATATATAAAAATGTGTGAAGCGTTTCTGAGAACTTATTTTTCATATCTTGCATTAACTTCAAACAAATAGTACTCGTTTTCTCAAAACAATGTATATGGCCTTCTTTTGAGATTTGATTTTTAAAACAGATTTATTTAAAATAAAAATCTCTCTTCAATTTTGTAGTTTTGCAGTGTTAATTGTTCGCATTTTTTTCAATTTAGGGAGTTCGCAGGAAATGGGACCGACACCAATTTTTTGTCATTTGATAGATATGAGGAGAAAATTTTTAAAATGGAAGATTTTTGAGAAAATCATTGTCTAAAACTTTTAATAACTGCCTATATTTTACGCAAAATTACGCGAAAACTATTCATATATCAGAAAAATTGCACTTAACCTCATTTCAAGATCTGCCTTTGAAGTACGAATTTCATTCAGGACAACGTCTCTATCCTCAATAATAAAGCTGTAGGAGGATGCCAAAAAAATTTGAACTTTTCAAAACCTCAGGTATTTTAACGAAAATGCAAACGCGAAGAGATAGCGTTCTTTACGCTATCCAGGGCAAGTTTAATTAAATCGTCAGAAACTGTTTAGGTGCTAACGTTGGCCTGATACACGTTTTGCCGTCAATTGATTTTTCGGTGTCAAAACATGGATTCTTAATATACAACATGATAAGAGGGAGTAATTTTGTATACATAGAAAAAAGTTTTCTCCACTTTTTCGTTTCCAGGGCCTAATTCACTAATTTGCGGCGTACGATACAATACTTTCTCTTCTTTTTTTATTTATTTATTTTATTTATTTTACATCAAAAAACAGTTAAAAACTGCGTATGACGTGCTATGGGGAAAAGTGAATTGTGTGCACATTTTCAAAATTCTGTGATCCCTACACTAAGTCATATACTACTTAAATTTTGAATTTTTGAAAGGGAGAAAAAAAAACTCACATGTAATAAAATCTATTTTCAAGGATAAACAAGCAATAAATTTTGAATTTTGAAAGGGAAAAAAACACAAAAAAACTCCCATTTAAAGAATCTATTTTCAAGGGTAAATAAGCAATAAATTTTGAATTTTGAAAGGGAAAAAAACACAAAAAAACTCCCATTTAAAGAATCTATTTTCAAGGGTAAATAAGCAATAAATTTTGAATTTTGAAAGGGAGAAAAAAAAACAAAAAACTCCCATGTAATAAAATCTATTTTCAAAGATAAATAAGCAATAAATTTTGGCTCTTATTACTTCCTGCCGCGACAACATGGAAACGATAATTTGAATAATTGTATTTCCACTGAATTCTAGAAGACGTGCACAGAAAATGAAGTTACATTTATGTCCAGAAGCAAAACAAGGGGCCATCTCAGCATTTGCTCAATGGATCAGGGAAACTGGACGAAAAACCTGATCGAGATGGGGATCATTGACCCGGAAGCTGTGTTACAATAGTTGTTACAGGTTGTTTATACTCATTTATACAGTCCAAATGGTAAATAATACATTATGTATCATTGTTAAAATTAATGTTACTTTTCTTGTGATGCTCAGTATAGTCTCTAATTGTATAGAAACAGTTATGCAGCAGAAACGATTTCACTTGGGATTTAAACTTTTCTATTGAATTTAATCGTTTAATGTCTGGCAAAGTGTTGTAAAATAATGTACATGTATTGTATGTGAATTTTTTGTAATGAGCTGTTGATACTGTCACCTGATGAATATGATTTCTACGTCGAGTGTTATAGTAATAGACTTCGGCATTTTCTGAAAATATATTCCCGCCCTTAAGCAAGTCATTTTTTACAAAACCACTGATTCGTAAATAAAAAGACACGGTAATGGTAGAATTCCTAGATTAATGAAGAGAGGCTTACATGAATCACGTGGGTGGAATTTGGTTATTATTCGTACAATTCTTTTTTGTAATCTAAAAGTCTGGGAGCTATAAGATGTATTTCCCCAGAATATTATGCCATATCTCAGGCGGGAATGAACATTCGCGAAGTATACACAACGAGCAGTATTGTTCTTGAGACGTTAGGTGAGAAAACTATAAAAAAAAATAATAATAACCGTTGCTACAGTGAGGTCAAATCTGAGGTCACTAGCAGCGGACGTGTCGGTAACGGCAAGGGATAGAGTTTGCTGCGCTCGGGGGGTTTCTGCAATGGTAGGTTTGGAAACGACTGCAGTGGTTTGCGGTGAGGGAGGGCGGGGAGTCGAAGACGGTCTGCCTCAGAGGGTGCGAAGATGAAACACGCATGTTCCGCGGGGGATTGACGAGTCACTTATTATTATTCCCCAGCCGCGTGTAAAAAACTCCCGCCGGAGGGGGGGCAGAACCGCAGATGCTCCAGCCCGGATGCAGCGACGCGGGATTGAGGCTGGGGTGGGGTGGGGGGATGTGGGGGAAGCGGACAGTGTGAATGGCGAGCAGGAGGGGTGATGGGGATGAAGGGCGTAGAGAGCAAAGAAGGAGAGCGAAGAGGGGGGTAGGACGGACGGTGGCGACGATGGCGGCAGACGCTGAGCATGGTCATAGAAGGCAATGGCGACGCAGTGGGGTTCGTGTGGTGGTGGTGGTGGTGGTGGAAGGTGGAGAGTGAAGGGAGAAAGGTGGAGGGTGGAGGGTGGAGGGTGGAGGGTGGAGGGTGCAGGGTGCAGGGTGCAGGGTGGAGGGTGGAGGGAGGAGGGTGGAGGGTAGAGGGTGGAGGGTGGAAGGTAGAGGGCGAAGGGTGGAGGGTGGAGGGTAGAGGGTGGACGGTGGACGGTGGAGGTGGCGGACACGCAGTTGCAATGTAGCGATAGGGGGGAGATCTCGGGGACATAGAGGCTAGAGGGGCGAATCGTAATGAGCAGGAGGTGGAGGAGGAGGGGGAGAAGGAAGGTCTATGGAAGCAAGGAGGAGCTGGTGGAGGGGAAGGGGAGGAAAATGTGAGACTGCGATAGTGAGGGAGGGGGAGAGGAGGAGGCAGGGTAGGAAGGCACACGAGGCTGACAAAATGCACTGCGATGCCAGCCATGCTTCATAATTCTATGGCCTTCGACAGAAATTCAATAACCATCATGACAACGGAGGCGTGTGTCTCGAATGAGCATTGAAGGACATCCGAGAAGGGGAGCAGAGTTTCCGAGACGTGCCCTCCCTACATCGCTGAATGTCACTTCGAGATAAATGTGACAACATGAAAAGAAAGAAATGAATGCTACCGCGCGTTAGAAAAACGTGCGTGTAGCTGAAGGCAAGCACTTTTTGGTGATCTCATATTTCGTTTCTCATTAAATTAAAAATAGAATATGGTTATAAGTACATATGAAAATGCATTCAATGCATGCATATAATATAAATTAAGAAAAGTAAATTATTTTTCGACAACAAAAACCCTGGCAATCGTAGCCAAAGTGGTTACAAAACGTAGTAACTAAATACCCCTGTTAAAACTTCGAAGAGCATGATAGAGTTGGGATAACAATTAAAGACTGGTGCCAAAAGTCCACCTGAAAACACAAAAATCTTGTTCGCAGCAACATAACCTTGCGGGAAGAAACACAAAACTTGGCGCCTTCCAAGAAATCTTGTCAACACATAAAATCATTAAAATATTGTCATTAGCACTAAAAACGTTAAGAATAAGCTTAGTTACCTCCTGTCTATTGTTCATTTGCAGTTCGATTTCGTAATGACGTGAGACACAATTACGCTGAGGTTTGTACGTGCCAATTCGCGCGAGAAAATTACGACTGTCAGAGAAAATGCATCACTTCGGCGAACGTTGAATTCACTACTCTCACGAATTTACAATCGCTGACGGCGTAAAAAACTGCCACAGAGAGGAACTCATCTTCTACAGAAATTATAACGGTTTTCTTCGTATTTCCATCAATCAACAAGGCCTTGACAAAAGGACGCTACAAGTCTCTAAAATTTTGTAACGTGCCTGAGATTCTGCGGTAACACTGACGTTCCGTACAGAGCTTCGTGCTCGTATCTGCTAGCTAATTGACGAAACCTGTGTATTTCTACTTTGGAGCGCCAGGTCGGAGTCTGTGTCTTTTATAAGGCATATCGCGAGATTTTGAGAGATTTTAAAATCAACCTTGAATGTACCTAAATCAAAAATACTGAAGCGTAGATTCGATTAGGCGTATGGAGAGCTTGTAATCAACGCACAAGAGGCCTGACGATACATTTAAAATACAAAATGCATTTTACGGGATGAAATCTCACCCTCATTTCAAATGAGGCTTGACTCCGAACCTCAATTCTGGAATCAATCGTTAAATCGATTTTCAGTAGACCTGTAGGGGACATCACTGTATTACCCCTACAAACTATTCAGTTTTTCAAAACTTCGTTCAGTCACAATGTATTAAACATATATAACAACATGAGCATAATCACGGAGTGAGAAGATGTAATAAAGTGGGCCCTTATTATTGTTAAGTCACCCTACGTTCTGCAAGAATATGTGAAATGTCAGACAATTGGCATTAAGGGCGCCGTACTTCTCTTGGGAGACAAATTTAAGAGTGGGGTAATGCTGTAGGGTAATGTGGTGAAGTGATGATAATTGATAAGAGATGTGATTCGGAAGTGATAAGTGAAGCGGATTCGGTGGTATAACGGTTAGCGTACCGGACTGTTGTAGCCAAGTTGGCGGGATCGAAGCCGTGGATTTTTAAGGGCGAAAAAATCCTTAGGGAAAGTAAAGCCGGCCGTCACATGTAGTAGATTTACTGCACGTAAAATATACTGAAGCCTAAAAGAAGCCTCTGAGCTAAATTCAAGTCGCCTGTTTCGTCGCCCAACAATACCTCCTCCGCTAGATGGTGAAAGGAGCATAGCGAAATTTGCGAGGTCAGACGGAAGAGCGGGCCTGATGGCCCGAGTCTCGCCACGTAAAATAAGGCATTAACTAAGAGATACCTTTTTTAGAACCTTACAATCTAATAAGCCTTTGCTCTACTAAGGGATGTGAACGGGGAAATAATAATAGTAATAATAATAATAATAATAATAATAATAATAATAATAATAATAATCTTCTTCTTCTTCTTCTTCTGCACTTCATGGATTAGTCTTGAGCCTGTTCCGTCTTCACAAGTTTTCTTTCCATCATTTTTCGGATCTCCCCACGTCTCTTCTTCCATGCGGTTGATAAAATAATGTTAATTTAGGTAGTCTTGTATTCTCCATTCTTTGCGTATGTTAATACCAGTTGTTCCGGTATTTGGTTATTCTTCTTCCAATTTCTTCGGCATGAAGTTTTTTTCTAAGCAGGATTAAGCACTATAGAAACCTATGGTATAACGAAACGAAACCTAAGAAGAAACATGTGAAACAATATGCAGTGAAGTTATCCCATAACGATAAACGAGATCCAAGAGGTTTTGAAAGAACTTAAAAATAAGACAGCAACGGGAACAGACACATAAATGCAGAACTATTAAAGTACGCTCCACTGTCGTCTGCAACACATCGTAAATTATTGTTGGCAAACGAATAAAATATCAGAATAATGGAAAACGGTGAACGTAATATCTATATTCAAGAAAGGTGATCGCAAATATTGTAATAATTACAGAGGAATTAACATTTTAAATGCAGTGTACAAGTTGTACGCTAGAATATTAAATAAAAGGCTAAAATGTATCTCAGAAACGATCATTGGTGAAGAACAGAATAGGTTTAGAAAAGAGAGATCAACCAGAGACAGTATATTTACGCTGCAACAAATAATAGAAAAAAGAAAGGAATTTAATCAACAGACACACATAGCGTTCATTGATTTTGTACAAGCCTTCGATAATGTAAAGAGAGAGAAACTCTGGTCTATAATGGAATATGACTATCCTCTAAAGTTAGTAGAAGCAATATAAAGCTTGAACAAATACTCTACTACAGTAATAAAGTAGGAATAAATGAAACTGATAAAATATTAATAAACAGAGGAGTGCGACAAGGATGCCCAACCTCACAACATTTTTTAATATTTATATTGATGAAATTCTCCAATATTGGAAGCAAATTATTTACAAACGCATTAAGATATCAAAAGAAAATATTTTACTCTAAGCAAACGACGCTTCCAATATTCCAGAAAATATATTCCAGAAAATAGATGATATAAAGTATGCATTATTCCACTTAAATCATTTATGTAAAAAATACGAAGTTGAAATTTCGAAATAAAAAGCAAAGGAGATGGCATATTGGGGAAAACATTAATACAATCCAAAATTATTTTTAAAATAATTTTAGAGCAAGTTTCCAGTTTCAGCTATTTAGGTTGTCAAGTCGGTCAAGATACCAGTAAAGACATCAACATGAAATTGGCAAGGTTCCAAAGAATTTGTGGGACTATACATGATACATTTAAATAAGACAATGCTAATGCTAATAATAATAATAATAATAATAATAATAATAATAATAATAATAATAATAAATAATAATGCTGTAGACGAGATTCCACAAAAAGAGAAAAAAATCATACACAATATATTTCTGACATTGTTTTGATACAGTTAGTTTTAAATCAGCTGACTGAGAAACGATGAAAATAAAGAATCTTTCTTTCATTATTGATTTTATACCTTCTTTCATAAATTAATTTTCTGAGACGTTTTATCGGTTTATCCACGTATATTACTCTGAATAGTATATCCTCGTTTATACTCGGTTATATTACTCTGAATAAAAACCTCTGAAAACGCATTAATATTACATTCACAACGATCATTCTGATGTTATGTAAGATATATCAATCTTTAAAAGACTTCCAAGGACAGTCTTGAATTTTTGTCAAAATTACGTTTTAAATATTCATAATGAATTCAATTTAAAACCTCGCTCATTATATAGTATTAGCAACGATTGAAACGAAATCAGCGGTATCTCACATTCAATTTACAGAGCCCACCCGAACAAAAACGAGTGAAAATCCCTCAACACCAATATGTTTTAATTATAACTTTATAAACCTAAATCTAGAGCGCTTTGAAACACAAACTACAACTCTGCGTTTGATGTATAATGATGATCATTTGTCACAAATATTTGCTCTTGATTCCGAGCTCAGTTCAAACAACAACCGAGACATAGCACCTAACAAACCAACGCTTCGGCACGGCCCAAATACTGACAAATGAAAGTGATGTGGAGTTTTAAAATGAACGTGATTGCTAGCCGGAATCGATTAAACTCATTTCAAACAACGCCCGCAATTTGAATGTAAAAGCTAACTCATTTTTCAATTCTATCCCTCCGCGAGTTTGTACGTGCTATGTTCGGAAACTAAAACTTTTTCAGTTTCTTTGAGGAGTGTTATCGACTACATAGATGATCGTTTGCTTTGAACTAAGTATTGGATCCGTGAATTAGCCTATTGGATGTGAGCATCGTTCAACAGACAGCGACAACAAAAACGCGGCGGAAATTTCAGTGCAATTGGATATTGGAGTGGAAATAAATCCCACATTCTATTGGCTCTATCTTTTTCATCTTATCCCAGAACGAACTCAATACTGAAAAAACAGCACAAACTGATGGGCTCGCCATAACCAAGTGAACCTATCTTTAAAATTTGTTAAAAACGAGACGCAAATGTGATACAAAATTAGTGGATCAGGAAGACTTTCAACTTCTATTTTATTGCAATGATTTCTTAACCTTTATAAAGAACAGACGTATTTTTGTAACATTCTTTTGACGTTTAGATCCTATTTGTTTGTTTTTTTAATCTAAAAAATGTAATAAGAGTTATATTCAAATTACATGGGATTACGTCATTATAATACATATCTAATAAAGAGATGCATGCTTTCAACTTCTAATTTTTGAGCCAAGGTTGACATTTCATATTAAAATTAGAGTTAAAATTTAATTAAGAATGAACATTAACAGCGCATATTAAAAAACACTCTCTTTAAAAACAGACTTGATACTTAACCGGGCAGATAAAAAAATAAGAACACCGAGTTCCCATGGAAACTAATACTTCTCAACTTTTAAAACTGAAAAAGTGAAAGTTTGTTAAAATATAGTCATCATTTTTGTGTGTCAGCAACGTAATCTTATCTCACCAGTTAGTAATATTGTTACATGAGATATGATTATTTTATTTTGAAAACCCTTACATCAATAATTAAAAATTTGGGCGTAAAATTTCACTTGTGATAAGATGCTGTAAGTGTTGGGATGGATATTTCGGTTTGCTACAGGACAATACGTTATAGATTCTACATTATTTATTACAACTTATCTCTACATAAGAAAATTAATGTAGTAATGTTTCGAAGAATCACGTTTCTTCTTCGTATGTGTTGGTTGATATTTCATGAATTATATTATTCAATTTAGCAATGTTCGATTTTATAGGCAATCTACTGTCTTGATGAGAGAAAAATTTAGTATGGAAACGTTTGGAAGCTATGTTAACCTAGTTATTGACAACCTCATGGAAAAAGCCCAAAGGAATCATCTACAAAATGCAGTAGGAAATAGGACGTTGGAAAGATTAATAAGTATATTAAATTCCACACGTTCTCTTTCACATCCTCAACATAAGTATCCTCACTGCTTCTCGAATTGTAGAATTCCTACAAAGCATGCATTAATAATGCTTTACTCAATTGTCACCACTTTGGCACTTTATTGGATGGGCAACTACGTTGAATGTTCCACACAGTAATGTCTGGTATGACCTCTTCACTGTATAACAAATATTAATTACAATGATAATTCAAATTATTTTCAGCGCTAATGGTCTCTAAAACCATAAAAGTCGGACGTCATAGTCCAAAAATAGTTTATCTTGGCTAATGTGTACCATATAAAAGATTTTTTGCGTATTTGTTTGTTTTTTTTAAACCGAAACGTTTCCAAAGATTTATCATTTTCGATCGAGAGACACAAGCATGTTTTTTAACACGTCTAATGTTTATATATTTGTCCATACTATAACACACATATTCGATGCATAAGTCTACATTTCTTTCAGTTAGTTCCAGCACTCGAGTATATTTTATTGAATTTTACATTTGCCAAAATAAGAGGGTAACTCACCACACGATGGTATTATTATTTGCGATAAATACTGTATTTCTCTGGTGCCATCCCCCGGCAACCCAAAGGCCGCGGCGCCCCTTTTCTCCCCCCCCCCCGCCGCCCCCCAACATCGACCGCGGGGCGGCCACCGCGTCGCGCGATTTATCGCCCCCGCGCTCCGACACGAGCTCTGACAGTTCAGAAAAAAAAGTGAAGGCGGCGAGATGGCCGGCACTGTCGATTTGCGTGCCAAGCGCGGAGTTGATCCACTCTCGTTCGCGCCGCAACGCGAAGGTTTGACAACGCTGCAGTGTTTCTCCGACAACACGCTACTCTACTTTATGGTGATTGGCTGGCATTTCAGTACGCCACGTCACTTTCGCTTGGTTTTTAACCGTCAGCCTCTACCTGCAGGCGAATAGACTGTCGGCGCGCGCTGTGCGTAGTGGTGCCTGCATGGCCGCGGCGATCCCGACTGAAATAAACGCGAACGTCGAATGAATCGCCCGAGCCATCAAATGCGCTTGTGTTCATCGCATAAAACCTTCGCAAAGTTCTCTTGTTCGAGTTGATGTCTTTTCAATTTACATTCAAATCAGTATCAAGTTAGCATATATTCTCTAATCCGAAAACGTTCGTTTCAAACATTAAAGAGAGAAAGGATATTCTCTTCTGACAATATACAATTAATGTTTATGTCGATATAAAGTAGTTTTTTTCCTTTGTTCAATATTTTCACCTTAATTTTTAGATACTTAAATTGTTAACCAATTAATTAATTTACTTCCACATAATGAGCAAAATTTATGTTGCACATTTTATTGTGGATATGTGTTGTGAGTTGGTTATTCCTATAATTGAATGGTGAATTTGTGCATTCCATTATAAGATTTCATTCCCCCATTGTACTGTGTATCCTTTTGTTATTTTTATCTATTACACTTTAGCCTGATGTTGGGGCCACAATGTGCCCCGAAACGTAAAAGAAATTATGCGATTGTCACCTGGTAATATAATTTAAATATCTGTCTAATATATTGAGGTGTAACAAAGGAAAACATAATATAAAGCAGAGACAGATTTATAAAAAATGTTATTTTATACCATTGTTGACAGAAGGAACAAAATACATTGCAGAATTATTTTAAAAATTTAATTGTGTTGCTATTATTATTATTATTATTATTATTATTATTATTATTATTATTATTATTATTATCACAAACTTATACATATACTTAAATGTCTTGCCTTTTATTTGAAAATATGTCCCCCTCACTCTGTAGCATAATTAAGGTAATTCCTTTTAACCTTTTTTTATAAAATAATTTCAAAATGATATTTTCAAAATACGACTTGGATTTACTTTAAAACCAAATTTTCATTGTTCTCAAATTGCTAAGTTGTTTCATAAGGGAGAGATACTTCTTGCGTTTGAAAAAGCTTTTCAAGTGTTGATTACGGAGAATCATGTCGTGATAGATTGCGATGGTTCTGAATGGAAATATATAAGCAGATGTATATGCATTCGTACGGCCTGTAATCAAATACTCATCCATGAAATATTCATGATCTATTTAAACAGATTTGGACCTATATATGCCGTAATAATCCAAGTGGGTAATCTGGCAAGAACACAGACCGCTAGCTGGGCTAAAGTAGAAAGTTTATTTGAATTTTGATTTAATCCGCCTGCCCGTGCTACAGGATAGAATGAGGCTGCGGAGGTCAGGATTGGGGTCAAACATGATTCGAAGAGGGAGAAGGATAGAGTGTTTTAATACAAATGGAGAAATTTACAAGAGTTAATAACAAAAAGAGGAATGAAAGATTAGACGATCATTGTGATTACAAAAGTTAAATTCATTAACATTTAAAATTGAAGCGTTTAAGAAAACAATGCCGAAAAATCCAGAAAGAATAAGGTGTGTGTTAATAAAATAATGGTAATGCCACAAAATAAGTGTTGAAAGTATTCAAAGATTGGGTTGGGGATACAAAACGAACAAAGTGGGGGAGACGGGGGTGGAAAAAATGTATCATACATAATAACCTCTATTAGAGGCAACACTACACACATTAATGATAATTAATAGATAATTATTTAAGTGATTGCCATGTTAAAAACTATGAACGAACATGAAAAAGGGATGAACACCTCAGAGGAAAGCGAAGAAACGTCGAATGTCAGTGATCATCAAAATAACTGAAAAATATAAAAATGTCATTGAAATTACCAGCATAAAGAATTCAATTAGCAGTTAAACACGAATTACATGGAAACGTGAAAAAAATTACGGGTTGGTTGTCAACGAGAAAGGTAAACAATATGTTTGACACTAATTTGCGTAAGACTCTGCAGTAATCAAAGAAAGGGAAGAATTGTGAACGCATGAGTAAATGATTTTTCACAATGGAATCGAAGTAGATGTGAGGACATGTTCATGGAAGTTGGATGAGGATTGATGGTGAGAAATGGCAATTTTTGCTCTAACAAACAGCATTCGTTTTGCGGTAAACTTTTTCGGTTGACGCGGTATACGATAAGCCATCTTTCTCGAACTACGTTAACGAACATACGATACGATAACGAATATTGCTGGAAACGTCCACATTTACGTACTGTGATTATGTTTACATTGACTTTACGTCTTCTACTCGCAATAATTCTACCGAATAACTTATCACCACGCTTCTGCGTTGAGTTATATCTATGTTTTGTTATAAAAGAGCCTTACGTGAGGAAAAGCATCATCACAATGCCAAATAAACCAAAGAAGCCATCATTAAATGATAAATTTGAGTGAAAAAAGTTATGACAAAGGTTCACGATGTTAGATGTGACAATTACAAGCGTATAGTTTAAAAGAACGAATCCGAGACATAATAAATTGTAACGGAGATAAAAGAAACAAAGAACGGAGGCAGTAAATCACTCAAATCGGAATGACTAGAGAAAAGAAAGAGATGGTATTAGGGGCGGAATAAAGGCAAGAGTTCACACACGAGAGAAGACCAAACTGTGGCACAGCTGAGGAAAGAAACCGAAGAGAGCACGAAAGAAATAAAGACATGACTTCAGCATGTAAGATAACGTAGGTCAGAACTAACTGAAAAGAGGAAAGGGGGTGCAATAAAAAGGGGAAGTAGTAGGTGACAGGAATGAGGTAGATTATTTCAATTTGAAACGGAGGTGAGAAACCGAGGAGGAAGGCAAGGGAGACGGAGTGGATGAGGAACGAGAAACGATGCGAGTGCGCAAGGTGCAGGAGCGGTGAGCGAGGCTGCGGACGATAAAGGCCGGCGAGTAAGAAGGCGGCAAGAGCCGGTGGAGGACGGAGGTCCGCGCCGAGGAGTAAGTACCGGGTCGAGGGACGAGGGACGAGGAGGGCGTCTGGGATTAGCAGCGGTCTCCTCCGAGGGGCTTAACTGCTCCGGCCGCTGCCAACACCGACTCTTAAAACCCTCCCTGGCCGGCCAGGCCTCGCCGCCGCCGCACCCCGTGCGCTGACCAAGGCCGCGAGCTCTCCCTTCGCCCAATCTCCACCCACCGCCACCCGCCGCTCGGCAGCGTTCTCCTCGCCTTGGCCGGTTCCGGTTGCTCTTGCGTCTGCCGTCGCCCCATCCTACCATCGACTACGGCAAGAAGCGCTCTCCCCTTCCTTCACCCCCGCCTCCACCCCCACGGCCCACTGCCCACCCACTCTCAAACGTAATCCCACGATATTGCGGGGCGTAAATATGTACGGAGGAAATACCCCCTCGCCCCGCCCCGCCCCGTCCCTCCGCTCCGGTCCCCCTTCCCCCCTCCCCCGCGCGGCTCAGCGCTTGCCGTGCCCAGACCCTCAACTAATAATGAGAGTCAAATATGAAGGAAGAGTTGGTCGCAAGTTCTGATTACATCACCTTTGTTGGAGACTAAAAGTACATACGGCTTAAATGGAGGCCATGAAAAGTATATGCAGTTCTGTAATGGACCGAGAGGTTGAAAAATATTATATGTAGGAGTTAGTGAAATACAATATAGTTGAATGCGCACTTTATTCCCAACAACTGGGAAAATATTTTATATTGTGGAGATTTTGTTATTCCCCGCACAATCTAAATTTGAAATCATATAGGAAAAGACATTTCGTAATTCATTTAAAACGTCAGGGTAAAAAGATGTGTTCTTAATGTTTTGTTAGGAAAAATTAAGAATATCAATATTAAAGTTTTAGGAACAAAACTATGATTTGTGTATTTCCCATTAGTAGTGCCATATTACGAAAAAATATTCGGATGCAAAGATCATTTTTGAGAAAATCCGGCATTTACACAAAAATTCGGTAAAATCAATTTTAATATTTCAATGTACCTCTGTGCGTCCCGGTTTCATATTATTGGTTGTCGCTGTCATTCATATTTTCTTAGCCGTTCCTTTTTTCTCATCTGTCGTTTTGAGCATTTTTAAGATTTGTTCTATGACTTCATCTGATTTTTTAAACTTTTAATGTATTTATTTCCTCATGCGTCTTCACTGTTTGTCTGTTTCTTGGATTAAATGATTTTGAACAATTACTTTGTCGGTACTGGTATTGTTAAATGAAACTACATTATCATCATTCTTTGGGATCCAGATAACTCACTCAAAGTTACTTTTTAGAGTACCATAAGTTTCGATAGCGTAGCAGCTAGGTTAGTGAATTTAGGAGAAAAAGAGAGGAAGATAAACACTTTTTGAACATAACTGTTTTTTTTAATAACCAGGGACTACAACTTACACAAGAAACGATAAATCTTAGAACAGAAAATTTGATACTAAAAAAATCACTTTTAATGGAATGACATATGAAATACGGAATTAAGAAACATATCTGATTTCAGATTCAGCCAAACTTTTTCAAAACGTAAAACCGTCTGTAATACGTATCTAAATAGATTTGAATGCAAAATTGAAATTACTTTCCACTTGAACCATTCTGTCTTCCAAATTTAACAAATATAATATTAATTTGCAGATAAAAATGCAATGACAATTTTTACAACAATTATTCCGTCGATTACACACGGACCAGACTCTGGTGCAGAATTAGTCGTTGAATGCCCGAACTTTCAGGACGATGAATGTGAATGTATAATGTACTTCGGGTGTAACACTCACGCAAGATGTATGCCGCATCCATTGAGACATAAAAGGATACCTGCTGTTAGGGGACCTCCGACTATTCCACGGTCGGCTAGACACGCAGGAGAGATGTGGTAGGAGGCAGTCGCTGAAGCAGTCCGCGAAAGTTTTAACTTGTATTTCTTGAATCATTCACTAAGACGTGTATCGCTCACTCAACAACTTAGACTTGACATACAACGTCGACCGTTTGTAAGTATTGCACAGAAATGACGCCTTGAGCAAAAACCTGTGCGTACAGAGCGCGAGCTGCGGCCGTACTGCCCTTCTCATCACCAAAACCTTCGTCAATACTGATAAGAGACTACAGTTTCGGTTCGGCAGAACACGAAGGAGGAAAGGGGAGAGTTGTAGACGGTCGCTAGAACGAAGTGACGGGACAGCCGACCATCGCTTTCTCGCACAATGTCAAATATCTGAGACGTCACACGAAAGTAGTTTCGCACAATTACGTTTGATTCTCTTAAAATTTATAATGCTGTTATCCAAAAATATAGCGTATGCAACTAGTTTATTATCTTGCCTTATTGCATTCCTACAAATGTGAAAAGTAGCTCCTAAAGTCGACGGTTTTCAAAACATGTAATTATGCAAAAAAGCTTAACATTATAAACTAGTTGCACGAACTACTATTATTGCCCGATTTCTCTCTCTTAACCGCCATTTCATTCTCTTCTCTTTCTTTCAATCTATGTCTTCTTCCTGTGTCGAGGAGTGAGCGGGGTCTTGTTCTGCTCGAGGCCTCGCGTGCCCCATTGTGAGTGTAGGGGTGCCCAAGGTAATGGTCGTACATCATTCATCCACGTATCACTCTCTGGGCCCGGCCGCGCCGCCGCCGACGAGTTAATTACGCCTTTCAGTGGCTGCGCGCCAGGCTGACGGCGGCGGCGGTGGCGGCGGTGGCGGCGGTGGCGGCGGTAGCGGTGGCGGCGGCGGTGGCGGCGGCGGTGGCGGCGGCGGCGGTGGCGGCGGCGGTGGCGGGCGGCGGGCGTGGCGGTGGCAGTGGTGGCGGCGTGGTGGCGGTGGTGGCGGCGGCGGTGGCGGCGGTGGCGGCGGTGGCAGCGGTGGTAGCGGTGGCAGTGGCAGCGGTGGTGGCGGCGGTGGTGGCGGTGGCGGCGGTGGCGGAGGTGGCGGCGGTGGCGGCGGTGGTGGCGGTGGTGGCGGCGGTGGCACGAACGGACTCGGCTCAAGAGCTAGTGCACACGCAGCGGAGTATACAATAAAATAAATAAAATAAATAAATAAATGTCTTTATTGGTGGCGAGGCTCAGGCTATTTAGCCTGCTCTTCCGCCTGACCACTTTCAGAATTTATATTACAATAGTACATAATAAAGGAAGTCATTCAATGAAAAATACGCACGCAAGATTTTCACATGGATGACAGGAGTGAAAGCGAGAGAGGACGAACTTGATAGGAAATCGGGAAAGAATCGGGATGAATGGAACGGTAGAGAGAAAGGAAAGAAAAAAAGAAAGAAAAGGAGAAAGAGAACCAGTGAAATGTTAATAGGTTATGTTAATTGGTTCATTGAGGTTTTGAAGTAGCTAAAATTGCGTACGTATTTTTGAATTACCCCTAGAAAAACTAGAAAGGGAGGGAATCTCGTCAGCATACAAGCGAATACACATCAAGTCAAGAGTTCAAGCCCTGAGAGAAACTGAAAGCATTAAGAGATAATGGTGACTGATTTTGCGTATATTTCATAATATTAACAATTTTTATTATTATATGATTAAGTGTTGTAAAACTATTTGGTTCTTAAATAAAGTTAAAGAAAATAAAAATGTGGATATAATCAATTCATTTTTAGGAAATATTAACAGTTAAAATATTCCACAAACTAGAAAATTGGAAAATTTTAAGAATTTAGGCAATTTTTACCGTTTAGAGTATTCCCAAGACCCGAAAACCCGACCCAACATCTCTCACCCGTAAGCCGACGATTTATTCTACCTTTATTCCTGGGACTGCAAGCAAGGGACCATCCCGGCATGCGCCTTAAGCGATTGAGTAAACCCAGGTAAACCTCAATCAGGATGGCGGCTTAAGGCCAAGACACAATACAAGTAAACAATTTCACTGCACACAAACTACAAAGAAAGAAAAAAACGACAATAATTTGAATTAAATATTATGTCTAAATGTACGGCGCAGTTTGTATGAGATGAAGAACTGGAACAGAAATATTGCAAATTAGTGAAACACATGTAGACAAAATGAAAAGCATATCATTATAATATTTTGAATTCATACAAATATGAGCAAATGCTCATGCATAATCACACAACAAAGGTACGCATACATCTGCGTACTGCAATAAAAGTGACGTATGAGATAAAGGTTTGTTCATGTTATTTAAAAATGATTGAAAGAGTGTACGAGTAGATTATAGAGACATATAGCTAGGTTATGGGTTTGTCATTTTTTCGTATTATGATAAATGTAAAAGTAGATAGGAGGAGGAATGATATTTTTGTCGATTTTGTCGAGGTAGACAAAAGAAACGAGTGCGTCTAACTCCAACCGTCTCATGGGAACTACGGTGGGAGGGAGGAGCGAGCCCCTCGAAAATCTAACTTTTTCTACTTTTACTTAATTTATTGAAAATACGTCTAAATGTTGACCGTGTTACATTCCAGTTAATGATTTACATTATGAATACACTTTTTCTTACATCAAGCAACAATCAGATTTTCTTTTCATTCCAAAAATATCAGGATAGATAGGGGGTTCAAATTGAAATTGCCTCCTCCTTCATAAAATAACTTTGGATCAGTCTCTGATGATTATTTAATTTTTCAATTAAAATAAAAGTGGAGTTTAAGTATCTTTCCAAGGAAAATATATGTAATTCTTGGCTACTCCACTCGCTGGCGCGAGGGTCAACCTTTACCATTCCACGATTATCTCACTGCGATAGACTGAACGTGTGATGACGCAATCATTCGTACCGTAAAAACTAACACGTCATAATTTGTGCCGAAAAAGTTCCTTTTATGACCGATTTCTTTCAACAGAAAAGATCGTTTACAATGCTGGTATGCAAAAGAAATGCTTTACCATTGAAGGTGTATGTAGGACATGCATTTACGAACCTGATGTAACCTCTGAAAAGGAAAGGTTTTTTCACTGTGCGACAGACCACAACCCGCGCGTCAAAGTGATTGGTGGCCTATTCCCAGTGCATCTTGCCGGACACGTCGCCCTCGTTGTCTCTGCGCCTCTCCTTGAGCGAGGGACTCCCCTTCGCCCCCTCACCCTGCGCGGCGCGTCCATGATTTACCTCCGCCCGCGTTCGCCGGCAGCCGACGCTGCGTAATTACGGCGCTAATATGCGGCCCCGCCGGGTCCGTCCCGGCCGCCCCCCCCCGCCCCGCCCCGCCCCGCCCCGCCCCTCTCTGCCCCGCCCCGCCCCGCCGCGCCACGCCACGTGGAGACGAAGGAGGGGGCGGGGCAGGCACCGCGGGACGAGGAGAGCGGACAGCCGGACACTCGCGATGGCGCGGACTGCAGCGGGAAGTCGGTGGGGGGGGGGGTCATGGCGCAGCTGAATGAGAATTGGCGGAGGTAACGGTGAGGGCGGATGAAACATTTTTACTTTCTCGCTACGGAATAGAAAGAAAGCTATGTAATGATGCGCGAAAAACGGCAAATTTTTGACAGAAAAACTAGTATTAAACGTGGTGAAGAAAAAGGGGGTAAATCCAATTGATTAATTTATAAACAATCCTCTAACACGCAGTGTGGCCAGAATTCATGTTTCATGGGTCTTTGATACCGATAATGACGGCAAAACATTTATTTGTCAGTCCGTCTGTGCGTCCGTGAACAACGCTAGCGGATAACCCATTAAACCGATTTTTTTTAAATTGATTTTTCACCAATCTGTCTGACTGATGTGCGGCCCTTAATTTTAAACTGATATTTTAATTTTGGGAGAAAGTTTACATGAAGCCCCAGGGACATTTTCCAAAGTTTCAAAAAAATTTGTTCCATTGTTTTTGATTAAATTTAATTCTTGGATAGTGTGAAGGACGTTTCAGTGTTTTAAACGTTTTAGTGTAGGTTTCATGTTCGTTCATAACCCCGATTTTCGAAAATTGCAAAAGTTCAACATTTTTTCGTGGTCTCCCTACCACTAAAATATTAAAGATATTTTTCTTAATGAAATCTGTTCCTTAAAGATAGATTTTGAAATAAAATTATGTTCAATTTTTCGAAAATTTGATTACTTTCCGCGTAATGTTTCGTGAAAATACGGGCGAGAAAGTACATGTTGTTTTAGCGCCACTAACTTTACTAAAAGGTTAAGTTAAATGGATAAAAAACACATGCGTTTCTAATTGAGATAAAGTATTTTAGTCGTAGTTAGTGGATATGACAGCGAAGGAAGAAATGCACATATTTGTATTTTGGTGTAATATGTGATGGAGATTTTACGTTGGTTGGATTCAATTTTATTTTTTAATTTGAAATACGAAGGAAGGATCCTCGCCGTCGACTTGGAAACTCGCATGAGATGCGAATCAAATTGGTTGTATCAAGTTGGCGATTGTTTTCCCCAGTTAACGTACGAGTAATTCAGATAACTCAACATTTATAACTTCGTGTATCACCGTCCATTATTAGCGCATTCCACACGTGTTCCATTTATCCACTTGCTT
Organism: Teleogryllus occipitalis; assembly: GCA_011170035.1. Classification (NCBI taxonomy): domain Eukaryota; kingdom Metazoa; phylum Arthropoda; class Insecta; order Orthoptera; family Gryllidae; genus Teleogryllus; species Teleogryllus occipitalis. The sequence goes on along the minus strand of BLKR01004531.1, from coordinate 75,653 downwards.
TAGCTGTTTGACCAAAATGATACTCGCGATGAGGGGTGGGAACTCGGTGCAGGAGCATCTGCGAATTGTGGAGAAGGGCGAGTACTTTGTCTCTCCAACATGTACAGCTCGAATGCATCCCAGGATTTACGCGATTTGCGAGGAAATCGACGGATTTCTTCCCGTGTTTGGTTTTAGTCGTGACGGAACGAAACTCAGGTCTCGTCGAGGAATATGTACTTCGAATATCGCGTTTGCACTTTACTTTTTGAGAAAATATTGCGAGAGGAATAGGAAACACGTTTCTTTCAACTTAGTTCATTTTGTTCACTCTCGTGTTGCATTGTCCTGATAGAAAAAGTAAACAAAGCTCATTAATTTGGAATTAATCTGAATCAGATATATCTTACTTATTGAAACTGATTTCCACGTACATATTTAAATCTACCGCATTTACATGTTTTCTGGAGTTTTTCTTCCACTGGTGCAAGAAAATATTTGACATTAGTCTTGATTGCAGACTTCACATAGAGATTCCTCCTTCCCGTTCTAAAACGCCGACAGAGCTGCAATAAGCCAGTCTTCTGCGGAGGTTAAAAGTAAAATGGAAAAAACTGAGAAGTGGGTGAACAAAATAACTGACCGCAGGATGCAATTGGCTGGGGCGAAGGCAAATGTGACGGCGGAGCAAGTTGAAAGTGGCAGCGAGGGCTGAGGCGGGAGAGCTAGTGGGAAAAGTACCGGTGTAAGCATCAACAAATGGTGGGAGAGGGAGTGGAATCAATTGCATTGAAGGGAATGGGAGGCAGGTGCGTAAGTGGGGGACAACTGAAGCAAAGACCAGCAGTAGCTGAAGCGAGGGCTGAGACGGGCTAGGACGTGAAGATGAAATGGGAAGGGAGAGGAGAGGAGCAAAAATAGGAAAGAAGGGGAGAATAATTATTATTTACGTATTATTGTTAATTAAGTACATACTAGTACTATGATACACCCGGCATCTCAGTGGAGGTTTTTTCCATCTAAATTTAGGTTTTTGCTAGCTTATTGCAGGCCGAAAGTAAGTTCCCAAGAAACATGCTAGATTAAAAAAAATATTCAAGGTAGCATCAACATCTAGGTGATTAGCGACCACGATTGGAGTTAACGTTATGATAACTGTGAGTATGAAATGATGTAGTAATGATAAGGCATGAAAGGACGAACACAAATACAATCATGCCCGAGACGGGACACGAATCCGCGACCATTCGGTCCGAGATTACTACGACATTACTGACAGCGATCTCGGCCACCGGATCGGCCATGCTAGACTTTATTTCATATACTTACAACAGTAAATAATCACTACATTTAGATATTTATTCGAATTCATTCAGCAGACATTAATAGCTTCATGGCTCTGAGAACAAGTTGAAACACAACCAGATCACGAGCTACCTGAAGCTGCAATCCGCAGTACCCGTGTGTTCGTGGAATTGCATACCCTACTCGGGGAAACTTCATGGCTTCTTAAACTATTCACCACGAGTGCGATAAGCGCCTTTCTCGCTTCTGAGAGCAGACGAGGGACGACTCTTGGGATCCTGATCACATTGGTGGTTTGATTGATTGATTGATTTTTTCGTGTTCCCGGGCGCGTCAACTGCTTTGGTCATTGGTCCCGTTAGTGTAGTGGATGTTTTTCTCGGGAGATGGCGGTGATCATCCCCCCCTGGATGATGAGATCGGGCGCCGACCTACCGTCGGCTAGTGGGGTTTCCCCCTAACCAGGACTCTCCCACCGGCGGGGCACCGCCCCAGCCGGGACAAGCTCTAAGCTCCCGACCGGTCTCCCGAAATATGTGGTAGTGTAGTGCATGTTAGTGTGTGTATGTGTGTGCGTGTAAGGGGAGAGGATAGGACAAGGAAGAGGTAGGAAAGATCGCGCGCGGTCCGTGGCCCGTTTGGTAGGGTACTGCTCTGGCATTCGCCTGCTGTTGATCGGAGAAACCACGGAAAACTACCGATCACAGCAGCCGGCAGCTAGAATTCTCCTCCAGACAGGGACTGAATTCGACCTAGCTGAAAAGCTAGTGTCGAAAATCCTGCCGCCATAAGGACTCGAACCTAGGACCTCCCGGTCAGAGGCGCTGCAGTGACATCAGTTGATGCTCTGGGCTACCGTTCCCGGTTGGGTGGTTTGCGTTTGCCTTCTCGTGAATAAAAGATGGTTTGGTAATCATGAAGGGAGACATGTAATGGTAGATGAATGAATGTACTTGTGGAGATAAGGACCGATGAGACAAATAGGACCCACTACTACCACATATTGGAAAAAATCTTACATTCTGGGAGATTAGAACGTGTGGTCGTCGATTCTGTCTTTGAACGCTACTCCAAGTCCGCGCGCCACCGCCTCCAGTTGATTTACTGTGCTGTCTAGTTTACTGTGCTGTTATTGTGCTGTCTAGTTGTCAGGAATAAGCGTCCATTCGGTGCTAGCGGGCTAGGAAGAAGCGGCAATCAGTCGTTACAATATTTAAGTCTATTCTGCTAGCTTCATATATGTTTATTGGCGGTCCTAGCTACAACGAGATTTATTACCAGAAGTGTACTGAATTCTCCCACCCATTATTCGCAATTATCTATTGTAACCGCTTGTCGTCGGTCACATTTATAACCAACGGAAAATGGAAGCAATAATACCCGACATTAGGCCCTACACATAGTTCCTATAGTGGCGAAGAGATGGCGTAAGTCAGGAAAGGATTTCTGAACGCACTCCGACCATAGCCAATCAGGAAATTTTTGTGGAAATACGGACGTGGCGTGAACTTGCGTCAAAAGAGCTCGCTCTCTTTCTAGTTCGAGACGCCAAGGAGAACGGTTGCCTACGAGTACACCACATAGTCAACGAGGGACACGCGAAGATAACGGAACACAAAAGCTTTAATAAAAGGTAATTGACTGAGCACGTTTCATGGATTTACGTACTGTGAATATCGTGAGATTACATGGAATTAGTAAATGAATATTAAACAAGAATGCAATGAACGAAAGAACGACGGCGGCAATAGATCGAAATGAATCTGTAAAACCACGTTGCTGCATTCTTGTTGCTAGAAAAGAGGACTATTGTAACATAGGACATGTTTCTTCTTTGTTACAGCTTTCATATTTTTCATATATTTCATACTTTATATATATTCTTTATTCTTATTTTTGGGAATTTCACTTTGGAAATCCTATGATGGAATTTTGAGAGTTATGAGAAAGACGGATTATCCAACAACTAGTTTGACTTTTGCCATTACGAAGTCATAACTTGGAGTTTCGGACTCGCATTCTGATGCGACCATCGCCTCTGCGAAAGCTGTGGTGAATTTTCGCCGAACGACGGGGAGACGGTGTTCGGAACACTCCAGTTTCGACGCGACGGGCAACGCACGGACCTTGTAGAAGAACGACGACCTTGAGGCGCGAGTGTCGCGCGACGGGCCAGCTACACAGCGCGGGACCAACTTGCAGAGTTCGCCGGTCGTGAGTCATATAAAAGCAGAAAGAACACTCACTAAATTTCAGTCTGGAAAAAAACTTCTGAGATAGGAGTATAATTATACTAGCCAAAACGTTGTAATGTGAGCTTCCCTCAATAACAGACGTTGATCGGGCAAGTTTCTGAGAACATTGGTCTTGCTAGCCAGTGGTTTTATTTCTTTTCGACAGTCGTAACAAGAATCAGATTAAAGTAATTCTTTATGTTTATGATAGAAGTTGTTTTGTACAGAATTATTTATTTAGAGTCATATTTTAATGTTTCAAATCATTTGAGAGACGTTATGAAACAAAATTTTGTGTTGAAAGGCTATGTAGAAGCCGAAGGTCAAATGTGACTATTGAGTGTAACGAAATTAGTGATTCAAAAGGTAGTAGTGAATTTCGAGTATTGTGTGTATGTATCTTTCTTTTACAGGATGAATATTTGTACTATGATTTGTGTGTCTCATGTGTGATATTTTTTGTGAAGTGTAAATATGTATTCATTGCTTGTTTTCTTGTAAACAGGGATCTGAGTTATTATTTTAGTGAAAAACTGCAGTTTAGGTAGGGAATTAGCTACCATAATTTTACGAAAAGTGAAAACATAGTAGGATCTGTGAATTTCATTTGTACAGTGATTTTCATTCAATAGAATATATGTTATTTGTCATTTAAAACTGAAAAATTGTGTTGGCTTGTTAATTGATCAGTACTTTAACAAAGACGAACCCACTACCAATAGGGAAGGTTATCCGTAAATTGAGATATTCCCAGGGATGCGTGACGGTGTAATCACACGTCGCGAAACAAATAGGCAAATGATAGATCTACTTTTGTAATCGGTACGGTGAGGTGAGGAGGTACGGTTACACTATTACAGTGTAAAAGAAATTAATTTTATGCGTAATGTACTCCACACCTGTGTTCTGAATCGCCCTAGACTGTGCTATCGAGTTCCTTCCCCGCCATACTCCTCGTTTCCAATTTACCACCCCAGCTGCCCTGCCCCACCCTGGCTGGACCTGATTAACTTTGCGCCATCAGGCCCCACCCCATTGTAGCCTGTCATGAGTGCAACAGCACCTACCTTTGTTGTTATGATCAACTGTAAACACATGATTTGTTGCATACTCCGATAATTATTTGAGTTATAATTTTGACATTGAATTACTGAAATAATAATTGCTCTACGAGAACGAATCAAAAAGTATTTTGTAGATATATTTATGAAGTTTAAAAAAGATTTAACTCACTTTGGTGAATTCTTTAACAGTTCTGAGATGTCCGCAAAGAAGTGAATCAGTTCATATTTATATTTACTTTTAAGGTTTAGGAAAAGAAAATGAGAGTAATGTTCGAAATTTCAAGAAGACATCTTTTCCCTAGTTTTGAAGTTCGTTTGCAAAAAATTTCTTTAACATCAGAATAAAATTGTAGGTTTGTATGTGTATATATCTTGTATATGTAATTTTTCACCATACTCGAACATAAGAATATTCCATAATGAAATTAATGGACAGTAACGAAGGCGAGGTAACTTCCATATCCCTTACGTTAGAAACGTAAATAATTTTGACACGAAATAATTGAACAAATTATCCACTAGAATTCACTTACTAAGTCGCTATCTTTTATTAATTCTACAAGAATGTGAAACTTAATGAAAATGAATGAACATGAATGGATCATTTACAAGATCAATACAATTTTGCATAAAGTTAGAGAAATCATACTATAAAAACGCAATCTTTTCGACTATTTTAGTGTGAACATTATTCCAGCTTATAACTGTCTTATAATAGTTACATAAATTTGAGAGCAACCAACGCGTGTTCAGCAGTTCCTTATTTCTCCAACGCAAGAAATACGATGCCACGATACAACCAATTTCCTCAGAGCAATTACTCACAGTTCCGGAAATGAAGAAACGATTTCGTAGTTCTGAAGTTGCAGCCGTAATAGCTCAACTTCCCGAGGATGGAACGATTAACGGTTCTGTAGAAGTAACACAATTTGTCTCATTATTTGTGGGCACTGCTGGAAAAGTCGGAATTGTTTTCGGAAACAAAATTCAGAAACCGTGAAAACGCAAAGATAAAAATGAATACGCTGAAAAAAGGAAGCAGGGATGGACGAATAAAAAAGTCATAATGTCAACAACAATCATAACAAAAATGAGAGTGATAAAGTTTTTGGCAACTGAATAAAAAGTTCGAAGCAGTGATAAGATGAAATCCGCGTCTTTGTGGATATTACCAGTGTAGAAAAGTAAGATTACAAATAATAATATGTTTTAGGTTTTAATGATCTAACCTCTTCCTGTAATGAACTGATCGGGAGCGGTGACTTACATGACAGTGGCCTACACCTCAGAGGCCTAGTTTGTCAGCTAAGTCGAATTCAGCTGCTGTCTGGAGGAGAATTCTAGGGGCCAGCTGCTCTGATCGTGTTTTTTCCGATCAACACCAGGCGAATGCCGTGGCTGTACCCTAACAAACAGGCCACAGACCGCGCGCGATCTTTCCTTCCTCGTCCTATCCTCTCCCCTTACACACACACTTACATTAACATGCACTACACTACCACATATTTCGGGAGGCCAGTCGGGAGTTTAGAGCTTGACCCGGCTGGGGTGGTACCCCGCTGGAGGGAGAGTCCCGGTTAGGGGGAAACCCCGTTAGCCGATGGTAGGTCGGCGCCGGATCTCGCCATCCTGCGGGGGAAGATCACCGCCATTTCCCGAAGAAAAAACATGCACGACACTTTCTGGACTAATGACCTAAGCTGTTAACGCGCCCGGAATCACTAACCAACCTGTAAAGAACTGAAATGTTTGATTTACCAATTTCAATGTCCCTGAAAATTCCTAACATTTGTGTGACTTCAAAATATGAAATCTACAATATTTTCTTGTAGCCACTCGATTTCTGGCAGCCACCTCTCGCCTCTTAACTTCCACTTGCACTCGTAAGCGATGTACAAAACTCCCATAGAGCACTAACGCGAGAGTTTTCTTCGCACTATAAAAAGCTCCACTGATGAACAATGAAGCATCCCTCGGTGGCTCGTGGGTTAGCGTTCTAGCTTTTCACAGCGCAAACCCCTGGTTCGATTCCCGGCCAGGGCAAATTATAACTGTGCGCTTTCCTTAGAAATATCCCAGTATCGATTGCAGTGTGACGATGGAAAAGCTCACCTTTAGGTTATGAAGACGAGTATAAACGGTGAAGGGATGTGGATGAGAACGAGATGGGTCACCGCTGTCGAGCCAACGAACAGGAACGTGATTAACAAATCTTGCCGATCACGCGTGCCTTGTGATCACCGTGAAAATCACGCACAATAACGTTCGATTTGTCTACTGCTACAGTCAACTACACAATAATGGTGTTTTCTTATGTTTACCGCAGTCCACTGTAATTGCGCACGCTCGTTCTACTCGCCAGAGTGGTGTGCGGTCTGCTCTACAAATCTTCGCAGCGACTACGGGACTTCACAGCTACGCAGCATTGGGCATAATGTCCATTATTTTAATACTGGTACACAGTGTGTCTGTGTGCCTTGTTTTTCCTTTCAGGTGGCACAATAGTGTTTAGTTAGCTGTGATCTTTGTTTTCTTTTCACGCTGCGTAATTGTGTACCAAACTTATTTTGGCAAATTTCTATATTGAAGGTATATGTGCACTTAAAATATTAATGTATCCACATCTTGTGTTCAATCTCGCAATCAAATTCGCCACCAGGGCGCAGCCCCTAATTGCCTTCAACCCACGCGACCTCCCGCCGTTCAGAACATACTTTCGCCAACGTTCAGAGAGCCCACTCCCAGAGCATTCCAGCACGCAGCCGTGTATTGAAAGAAAGCCCAAAATACAAATGGGCAATATAATTTACGCGGAGTGTCTTTGCGCGGGCCTCTCTTTCTCACAGCGCTGTCACCTCCGCTAAAGCACGTTCTTTAAAAGCAAACTCCCCACCGTCGGCCGCGTGCACTGACCGCTGCTCCCCGGCGCCGCCCTGGCTGCCGGCTTTGACATCATTAGTAAAGAGCTGGGCTTACCCCGGCACGCGGCCGGCTTTCACACCCCCACTACTTTCCTACCTGCCACCGACCGCAAAATGTATGCAAACATATCTCAGAATCGCTACGTGTCTCCCTCGCCAATACAGCACTATTAAGGCATCTCGCCGACAAAGAGATCCACATCTGCAATGCGAGCGCGCCCGTGTAGCAGCCTTGCTCCTCTACCTGTGATACAGATGCCGCGGTTCCCGTGAGAACAAAACTTTCAAACACAAGAAACGGTAGCCGCCATCGCGGGTACCTCACGTGACACCGTCTTAGCATCCGATCGCCGCCCATGTCACGTGACGCCCGAAGACGTATCAAACGAATAGAAAGCCGATCGCGGGCACATACCGTCTCACCGCGTTACCATAGATTCAAAGTCAATGTCACGTGACTCTCCCCTCCACGGCCTTCAAATACTGCAACTTCGCTCACAAACAGGACAGGGCATGGCAGGGAAGAGTAGAGCAGACAGAGCTGAGAGCAGAGCAGAGAGGAGAGAACACTAACTCTAACAGACTTCGAAGAGAACTGACACTACTACTAATTGTTCAACTCCTCATGTGAACAACGGGCGAGTTTATCAATACTCGCTTCACGAGTGCATCAATACTCGCTAGAAGACAGCCTGCGGACGAATCGGCTGTTTCTGCTTCGCCTACCAAGGCTTCATCAATCAACCAGAACGGCCAACAGAACTACCTCTAAATTCGTGCCACTCGTGTGCATCAGCCGCCACCTGGCCGAACTTAAGGCAAACTCCACGACCAGGTCCGGTCAACTGAGTCCGCGCCCATTCCAGTTCACACCGCCGAATTGCCTGGAGCTCACCTCAGCCCTGACGACATCCACCCACTCAGCCGAGTAATTTTGGTTGGTGCTTGCAGTACAACAAACTGGAAGTAAAGTGAACTTCCAAAATGAAGAACATTCATAAACTTTATTAACTTTCATTGGTCCTTCGGTTTACTTCTCACTAAAAGAACCTATTTGTATGTATGCAAACATTAAACTTAAATTTATTATTATTGCATATTGACTATAATTCACCCTAAAAGCAAACAGTCCCCTGAAATTCGTTCTGATCCCGTATGTAGTCACATTCGCAGCACGGCACATCCCACGTGTTGCATTTGCTATATCCTGTTTATTGAACAATAGGCTAACATAGGCCGCAGTTCAACCAATAACAATTATGGAAGTTGGTTTGTTGTAATTCCAAAGGAAGAAGCCGTAAATCTTGCAGAGTTGTCAGCACCAGATGTCCAGAAAAACATGACGGGTCATGTAACCAACAGAAGCAAGTCCGTTGAAAAAAGACCTCTTCTTACTCTCTGAAGTAAAACACAACTCTGATTCACTACGCACTGGATACACCTCGAATTGAAGACCGACGCTCACCAGCCGTGAGCTTCTATATCCTACGGGTAGAGGGAGCTAGTGCCCTCGGCGCTCCCCATTGGTCGGGCCGCTGAGGCGCAAAGAGGTTGCAGCACAGCGACGAACGTGCCCGGCGGGAGCGGCCCCTGGATCTACTGGGGCGAGACGGACACGACGCCGACGCCGGTGGCACCCTCCCCTACTCGTGGCCCGCGCCTTCCGCTGAGGAAGCCGCAGCCTGGCTGTTGGTGCGGCAGCTTGAGAGCGCCGGTCATACATCAACAATCACGCCGAATTTCAAAACTTCTGAATTTATTTCACTCGATTTGTGTAATTTGACTGGGCTGGAGAGGCAGAGGGCGGACAGCCCAGAGAGGACTGAGAGGCAGCGGGGGAGTAAATGATCCGGACGTGGGAGGTGGAGGGACGGATGGACACGGTGGCATCAGTGATGACGAGAGAATGGGAAATGAACAGATCATGGAATTGGGATAAGGAGGGGAAAGTAGAAAAATGATATATTGCGAGGATCGGATGCAGGATTGAGAAAGTACAGAAGTGATAGAGGACTTGGAGGCGATTTCGGGCCAGCAGTGAGCACTGAGAGGTGGAAGGAACAGATCGTCATCGTCGTAGGAGGAGGAGGAGGAGAAGGAGGAGGTGAAGGGAAGAAGTAGAAGGAGAAGGTGGAGGTAGTGGTGGCGGAGGAGGAAGAGGAGGAGGTAAAGAAGGAGATGGAGGAGGAGAAGAAGATTTAGACGGAGAAGGAGCAGGAGGGGAGGTGGAGGAGGAGAAGGAGCAGAAGGAGAGGTAGGAGTAAAGGTGGATATGGTGATGAAGGAGGAGTAGGAGGAGGGAAAGGAGGAGGAGAAAGAGGAGGACAAAGAGAAGGAGGAGGAGGTGAAGGTGTAAGGCAGCAGGAGACTAATTATGGCGTCAGAGATGGAGGTAAGAGGGTAGACGGCTATAACTAGCAGGAAACTAGACACCGTCAGAGGAAGGGGTATGGGGGTGCGTGAGGTCTGCGGGTTGGGTAACTGATTATGGCGGGGCGTCGGAGCGGCGGTAGAGGAGCGGCGCGTACAGGCGGCAACGGTGGGAGCAGGATCGGGAAAGTCTGAGTCCGAAGCAAAGGACAATGAGGCGGTGACGTGCAGCAGGAAGTCTGGTGGCATGGGATGTGGCGGGGCAGGTGGAGAGGCGCGCCAGCCGGGTGCATCGTGTCGAGGTGCGAATGAGAGCCGGGGGCGGCCACAACCCACAAATCCCAAGCGCCCGCACGACGCGGCCCATTACGCGCAAGCCTCAAATTGCATGCGCCCCCACCCTCACGGCGGCCAAAGTGGGAAGAGGCAAACGGAACACGCCACACATCCAATTTGGGGGTCGGACAACAAAGACGCTAGTATACAAAAATACTGACATCTCCCTCGTCTTACAATTTCATACCAACAATCTTTTACACCCTTACGTGTACGTACACAGAATTAGTTCGCCCACTCGTTACAAACACCTTACTCAACTCAAAAATGAACTCCTAGTATTATCTAGTAACCTCAACCATTCAACAACTCGCATAGGGTTGATGCTGATAGGTATACATGATTTTGATCTTGCTGTGCAACGACACATCATGTCGCGTCACGTCAGGTCACGTCACGTCACGTTCTGTCACGTCCGGTCACATTGCCTAATCCACATCCTGTCTCCCAGACTCTTACAATCCGACGAAGTGGACACATATTCCATCTTGTGAATAGAGAGAAATATAAAACCATTTTTCATCCTACTGCACATAAATCGTGTTATTTCATAACTTGGTGAAACTAACATGACGTAAGTCACGCGACACTAGAGATTAATTAATTGATGATTCCGGGTACGTTAAATGCTATGGTCATTAGTCCCGTTAGTATAATAAATGTTTTATACCTGGAGATGACGGAGTTTCATTCCCTCTTAATACTGAGATCGGGCGCAGACCTGCATGGTGGAATTACCTCCGTGTATTTCCAACGGGCCACCACCCCTAACGAGGCAAGTTCTAAGAGTCGGACTGGTCTCCCGAAATATGTGGAAGTGTAGTACATGTAAATGTGTGTGTAAGGGACAGAGCATAGGAGAAGAAAGAGAAAGGAAATATCACACGCTGTTCGTGGTCCATTTGTTAGAGCACTACTCCGACATTCTTCTAGTATTGATCGAAAAAACATGGAAAACTACAGATCACAGCACCTGGCCACTGGAATTCTCCCCATTTCAATTCAGCCTAGCTATACAGCTAGTGCCGAAAGCAGGTGGCAGACTGCAGAATCTGCTCGTCGCTCGTGGTAACAGACCTGCACAGGATTCGTGGCGGAGGACGAGGGGAGGGCGATGCGGGCTCCGGCTAATGCATTGGGCGGGGCAGCCGCCACGTCCCTTAAGATCTCGCGGCGGAGTTAACTGCGCCTTGGGCTCCTGGGGCGGGAACGGACAAGGGAGAGAGAGAAAGAAGGAGTTTGTGCTGATAATGACACACCGGTCTCACGATGGAATTTACATACATTCGGCACACTTACAATTGGGAACGTATTCATAAACGCATAAAAGTCAGGAACATCGTATCGGGGTCATGAACTTAAGTTACAAATTCAGATTTTTGTGACAAATCATTTTACCTTTACACACTTAGTCATTCATACTTTTCATGAATGTGATTACACTCCATGCATGTGGTATTTGTAAACACGTTTTACTGTCATATTTACAATGCCTTAAAATTTCAATAGGAACGTTTTGTAATATACATTATTTATCCAATAAAAACAACTTTTCTTAGGACAGCATGCTCTTTTGGGCAAGCCAAGAGGCGTTCCGCTGAAAGAATGCTTTCACAGGTAATGCCACACGCATTTCAAATAGTCTGTGAACAGCAGCTCTAGTGGTTTTTTTATTTGTAATTTCTACCGTGCAAAAAGTTTATTTCTCAGTGTGTAAGAGCTATCCAGTATCTATATTAGAGTTGTAGTAGTAGAGAAATGCATGACCTTCCCGGCTACTTCCAATTCACTGAATGAAATAAAATAACATTTACTTTTTACTGTTACGTTATTTCTTGTAATTGCCTTCGATACGGGGCTCGATATACATTGCATAACTTCCCTCGATAGAGAGGATTGTGGTTGCGAGGGAAATAATAAAACAGCTGAATGATGCTACATGTTCAATGTAGGGAATTATGGGAGGGAAATATGAAAAGACAAATCGAGTCAAATTAATATCTAGTTAATAAGCAGATAAGTAAACCCGAATCTTTAAAATTACGTAAAAGACAAAATCTTGTAAGTACCACGGAGGTTAATTGTTTCTAATGATCTCGGGCATCTGGGTCAAGGGTTTTTTGTCGCTACTCGATCATTGGAACCCTAATAATGACCTTGGTGCATAAATATTTCGTGACAATTGGTTATACTGGAAAAACAACACCACGTGGACTGCCAGCAGTGAAAGTGCAGTCAACATTGAAACGAGCACCTAATCATGGTCGCACGAGGGCAGATGCCTTTTTTTTGGGGGGGGGGGGGAATTCCTCCACCCTTCCGGCGAGGGACCAAGGGACTGAGGGTCTGAGGGCGGACTTCGAGACCCGAGTAAACTACCAAAACATTCGGGCAACGGCGCTGAACTCACGCTCAACTACTGGTTGGAGAGGTATGTTACGACCCTCACCCTCTCCAACGATGCTGATAATCAGGTTCGTCCCAGGTAGTGTTAATAGCACATTATCAAACTACAAGACCACCTTAGTAATATGTTATAAGTTTTGTTCCATATATTCTATTCAATAAGAATTATTTTATGTTGTGATCTGGACTGTCCGGGTGACGCCGCGTCGAAGGCTAAGGTGCCGACGTTTCGACCGACATATCGCGTCCTCTTCAGGGCTGTACTGCCCTTGGCAGCTACATGGCCGGACAGCCCAGATCATGACTCTCGCCGCGGAAGCCTACGATATCATTTAATTTTATGTTCCTCATACTGACTACCAACTCCCAAAACAGTCGACATCGTCAAAGCAAACACGTCCCAAACGTTTTCTTTCATCAACCCGTTTTAAAATAATGGTTTGCTTCGTCAACCTTACGTTTATTCTATAATACACACCATACGACACATTCCGCATAAATATAATGGTACTTAAATACCATATCAAGAACAAAAGTTATGAAAATAAGTTGTATATTTATGTTTTATTATTTTTATTCTATTATTATTTTTTAATTTTTTAAATATATACAGGTTTTCAGAAAGAATATAACAAATTATAATCACGCCATCTTCCTATAGTCCAATTTTTATTCATGTCAATGATGTAAAATTCCAAACGAGGAGCAAATTGTAATTGCAATGTGTAATTTATTATTAGATGAAAACATAGAATAAAAACAAACAAATATAAGAACACAAGTAACTATCAAAATTATTTTTATTTATCTATTAATGGGATCCTATGTAGATTATACAGACGAGTGAGTCGCCTTTGCATACTGGGCTCTCGACCTCTTGATCGTCACTGACCTCCTTTAAAATATCATCATCGATCCCTAGGGAATCGATTCCGGTCCCGTTGAGATCACCTGGGGTAGACGTCTAGGACCGTCTTTGAAGTCTGTGTGAACATACAGGCCCGTGATGTCGTCCGTGGGACGAGACGTTCAACACAGGAAATGCAAGGCCGCTGGGGCGCCACATGCGCAGAACCACGTCTCGGGCGCCCTGTCCCAGGAGGGGTGGGGATGGGCCGTGTCGAACCTCGGGGACAATCGCGCGCGCAGATGAGTAACGATGCGGCCTCGTTCCCCCGTCCCCCGCTCGTCCTCGCCCGTCCTCGCCGCCACCTACGCCGCCGCACGTCTGAATTATTCAAGGCCATTGTCTGCGAGTTAGACAGCTGACTAACAACGGCACTATTACCGTCGCTAACGGCTTCTTCCTCGCGCCATAACTCGCTGGCGGGCGCCTCCTGTCGCGACGCCTGCCATTGTCTTTCGCCCCCTGCGGGCAGCGCCGCCACCGCCCCCGCCCCCACCCTCCGCCCCCGATACCTTCACAGCCACCCCCTGCACCGCCTCCACCGCCCCCAACCACCTCCATCACCCGGAAGCATCTCAGCCGATCTCATTTTTCCGCCTCCGCTGACAGCAGCAGGTGGCAGGAGCAACATGAATGGGACCGGGATAGGTGGTTCAAGGCATCAGCTGATGTCTCTGCAGCCCGTGGGACCGGGAGGTCCTAGGTTGGATTCCCGACGGTGGCAGGACTTTCGACACTAGCTTGTTAAGTGGGTCGAATTCAGTCGCTGTCTGCAGAAGAATTCTAGCAGTCGGTTGTTCTGATCGGTAGTTTTCCGTGGTTTCACCGATCAACACCAGGCGAATGCCGGAGCAGTGCCCTAAAAAACGGGCCACGGACGCGCGCGATATTTCCTTCCTTTTCCGTGTCCCGTCCTATCCCCACTATTTACATGCACAGTTACACTTACATGAACTACACTACCACATGTGCCGGGAGAGGGGTGGGGAACTTAGAGCTTGTCCCGGCTGAGGCGGTGTCTCGCTGGTGGGAAATTCCTAGTTAGGGAAAACCTCCGCTAGCCGACGGTAAGTCGGCGCCGGATCTCGCCATCCAACGGGAGAAAAACTGCCTCCCGAGAAAAATGCACTACACTTACGGGTCTAATGACCCTAGTAGTTGTCGCGCCCGGAATCACTAACAATCAATCAACATGAATGGAGGTGGAGGTGGTGACGACGGCAAGGGTTGCAACGGGGGAAGAGGAGGCGTGAAGGTCGCCGGCGCGACGGAGAGGAAGGGGTGGCAAATGGGAGAGCGGAGGAGGGGAGGTGGCGACGGAGTCGACGAAAGCTGCAGGGGGCCGTTGCGAGGGCGCTGGTAAAGTGTTCTCAGCGACCCCGTGACAGCGCATCGGCGTCGCCTTTGACAGCGCGGACGTTTTATGGAGGGCGCTGGAGACAAGGGCGTGGCGATTAGCGCGATCATGAATGAGCGCCATTCTCCAACGCCGTTGTTTCCCAATTGGCAGCTCGGAGACGCACTATAAGGAGAATTTCGAGAATGGGTATTTGCATCGTAATATTTTCTTATCAAAAGCATGAATGATTATAATGTATATTTTATGGCAAAAGTGTCTCTTTTCGTAGCTTGCATTTTACTAATCAGTTCTTTTATTCGTATTATATTTCGCGTGATTGCATATCAAATTGGTGTCCATTCATGTTTTGTGAAATTTAAAAGTAGGAACGAAGTTTATATCATTTACTTCAATAAGATAAATTTAATAAAAACTGTATCATTAAAATTCAGTTAATATTAATTACATCCGAACGCCTCAACTGTAGTTTTTAAAATTGCAAATTAATTAAAGTGGTTAGGCGGAAGAGCAGGCCTTAAGGCCTGAGCCTCGCCACAAATAAAGACAATTTTATTATTATTATTATTATTATTATTATTATTATTATTATTATTATTATTATTATTATTATTATTACTAGTGAGAACCCGTCAAAATTTGACGGTGAGATCTGAGATAAATGTAAAATACTGTACCCAGACTAATGTTCACAATACATTGCATTATTTGGATCTTCAGGGTATAACAAAGATATTCTGTGATGAGGAGTTCCCAAAATTTTGAACACGTATGGCCCATGACCAGGTGACAATGCAATATCGGCACAAAAGATATAGCACTATTACACTGAAGGATATTATTTCTAAAGTTTTTTGATGTGTCATCATCTCCTATGAACAACTGTTTGATTTCTTCTGACATATTGCTCGAAGGTATACTTATTTCCCATTTAAGCAACACAAAGTAA
This sequence comes from Teleogryllus occipitalis, assembly GCA_011170035.1. NCBI lineage: Eukaryota > Metazoa > Arthropoda > Insecta > Orthoptera > Gryllidae > Teleogryllus > Teleogryllus occipitalis. Next base: position 59,825 of record BLKR01004531.1, on the reverse strand, counting down.
ATCGTTTGCAGAATTTCTCTCACGTGGAAAGTACAAAGCAGAACAAAACTGACATCTTATAGACAATGACCCAATAGAAAACGAAACGACCTCACTGTCACGACACCTACGCTGACTTTCTCTTTCCCTGCGTTCAGTTAATGTACGTTTGCGTCTTTTGGGGCGCGTGGACAACGATTCGGAATTCGACATAACCTGTAAACAACTTCACTTAAGTATTACAACCGAGAAAAACCCACTGTGCGAATGTTCTCTACAAAATACACCACAGAAGCAAACGTGCAGTCAACACCACAATGCAATTATTACGCTGAAACAAAACTTTGACGAATTGTAAACAAATCTCAACAATCAAAACAAAACATCAAGCAGCGTGCCACCCTTTGAACACCCACAAAACATCAAACTGCCACCCTTTGAAAGAAAACAATTGACTATTGATAAGCGTACTATTGAAGAATGATTTAATTAATTAATTTACACCGTAAATGTTGGTGAATCAACACAAACAATATCTGATAACACATCTAGGGATCATATGCTTTCATTTAAAAGAAAAAATACAACAATCGGTTCAGTAGAAGCTCTAAACGAAGCCATGGCAAAATACCTTATTTTTTTAAATATATAGATTATTATTATTATTATTATTATTATTATTATTATTATCTGCAAGGGAGAAAGCTTAGATGGCGAGTGACAGAATTGTCAGGAGTGAAAAAAGTTCTATTACACATCCTGTCTCATAAATAAAATTGTTTTAAGCGATTCGGTTTTGCTACTTTATACTTTTCATATGCATACACACTAATGAATGAACATATCACCTAATAACATTGCTTTCGATAGTTAAAATTAGCCATTGAGATTTCAAAAATGTCAAGTGCCTGGTTCATGTTTTTGAACAAAGATTGACGTATAAACGTGAGATGATGTTTCTACATGTATGTTGTAAAGATAAACATCCTGTATTTGTTTCTTTAAAGGCTTTCTCACATTTTTACAAATCTGAGCACAGAGCTTTATTGACACCTATTTGTATGTGCACACGTGCAAATGCTTATTTAGTTTCCTTTAATTTTCTGTAGAAGTTTGCATAGTCTTTCTGTAGAATGAGAACCATTATACGCGAATAATCACATGCAAGCCATTATTTACACACGCATAATTAGTAAGTAAATGTTGCTTGCTTTCAATACAATTTATTAGAAAAATACGTTATATCAATGGTGAAACTTCTCGTCACTTTTTATGTTTTAATTCTAATTAGTATTTAGTTAATGAATAAGATGCAATCATTCTTTGCGTTTTTTACTTGAAAAACACGAACTAATCTTGCCTCAAATTTAAATATTTAATACCCCAAACAATGGAGCGTTAATAAACGACTCTCATAATATCAAGAATTAATGCATCGGCTCTCATAACGTCAAGAATTAATGTATTTTCATAAATGATCCAGTTAATGAAGCATTTGAGTGATTCTTCGTTTTTTCATAAGCCTTTTGCTTTAACAAGCACCAAAAATCTCGCTGAAAAAAATTCTGTTCAACGTAATGATGAAGATAAACGGGAGGCACTTTCTCTTTCATCTCTTACGAATATTTGTGCCAGCCTGTAACCTGAGTATTTGACGTGATGTGGTTTGATTGGAACGTTAATTCACTTACAAGTTACCTGGTTGTTGTTATTTATAAGATAAGAGAATCACAAATATTTTACAAGACGCCTTTGTCACGTCCTGTAGATTATATACATTCACTATTCACGCTAGCTATTCTATATACTATCATCTAAGAACTATTACAATACGCTCGAATTTTTGTCCGCAAGGGCACATTGGAAGTAATAATTGAACCAACTAGATCTTACCACAAACTCTGAATACAAATTATTCAAGATAGACTGGATAGCTTTCTTTCAATTTCTGCTCATATTGGAAATTACTAATATACATGACTGATAATATAGATGATTTTGTATTTTTTCCTAAGTCCTCCGTACCTAACGAAACCATAAACGCCACTCACACGCATAGTTTACATTGATGGATTAGGTTTTCCAGGCGCGTCAACTGGTAATGCCGAAAATCCTAGCACCACCAGGACTCGAATCCTAGGATCTTGATTGATCAGTGTTTCCTGATGGGTCAACGGCTAAAGTCAACAGTCCCCTAAGTGTAGTGAATGTTTGTTCCTGGAGCAGGCGGGGATCTTCCCTGCTGGATGGTGATATCCTGCGCCGACCTTCCCGGCTTGACATCGGCTCGCCAGAGGTTTTTCACATCCACCTATCTTCCACCAGCGGGGCACTGCCCCAGCCGTGACAATCTCTAAACTCTCGGCTGGTCTCCCGACGAGCGTGATAGTGTTGTGCATGTAAGACAAGTGTGCGTATGTAAGGGGTAAGGGGTAAGTAATGGGACAAGGAAGAGGAAGGAAAGTTTGCGCGCGGTCATTGCCCGGTTTTAGGGTACTGTTCCAGCATTCACCTGGGATTGATCGGCAAAACCACGGAAAACTACCGAACACAGCAGCCGGTCGTTATACTTCTTTTCTTGACAGTAGCTACGTAGCTAGTATCGAAATTCTGTCACCGTCGGGACTCTAAGCCAAGACCCTCCCGGTCAGACGCACTGCAGAGACATCAGTTGATATATTGAGCCACATAAGCCCGTATATCTTTCAATATTATTATTATATGCGTATTGGAACTTAGCAACACATATTGAATACCGTGATTTAATACTTACAGCTTTAAACATTTCTTGAATTACCGAATGTTCTCTAAGAACAAGAATCAAGAGTATTGGATGTGCATGTGCACATCAAATTCTTCCCTATGACTTTTGGAACGGGAGTGCCAGGCTACGCGTTCAGATGCTTGGAGGACCCACAATTTTGCAGGGAAAGCCCCGATATTGCTTTTGGGAAAGCGCCAAAATAAGCTCCCTTTAACATTATTTTTCCTCTTCAGTATTAGGAGCAAGATTTATATTAATTTGAAAGAGGCCGAAATGGGTGCATCACTAAAAGACTTATAACTTATGAAGCAGAGACGATATTGTCGGAATTGGCCGGCAGGCGGTTCGGGTGCGGAGAGGCGCCCGGCGAGACGATTTAGTGCTCGGAGCAAGCCTTGCCGTCCGCGCGTTGCTTGTTGGCGGCAAGCGGGCGGATCGGGGAAGGGAGAAGAGGATGGGGAGCAAGACCTCTGGAGGAGGGGTGCAGCACGAAAAGGCAGTGGTCGGAGAAAGAGAATGTGTGACGCCGGGGGAAAGCCACAGCGGAATGACAATTGAAATACAACACCGGTTGTAATTGATGCGGGAAAAAGTCGAGAAGAATAAGGAAAAACTCTCTATGTAAAAATTGGCTTATTAAGTTGTATGGCCGTGCCTCACGATTAGATCTATTCTGGTACACTTGCAGGGAAGTGAGATGCCATTTCACACGTCTCAGTGTAGTGGAGGAGAACGGAACATTTTCGGGATTCTCCCAGAACATTAAAATATATTTCTCAAAAACGTATATTTCAATGGGGGCTTGAAGCAATTAAAACGCGTTTTGGAGGAGGATTTAAGACATCTACAGATGTGATCAACAGCTCACTCGACTTCTCTTAACAAGACAAATCAATTAGTATCACTTTTATATTATGGACAATTTCGGTAAGAAAACGGTTTAGAGGTTCTCAACACTGCTGAAACGTTGTGAATTACTACACTGTCTTTTCGGCATAACATGTAAGGTTATTATTAGGGGGCGGATTTTGATGACCTAAAACATCACCAAAAATGATCTATAAAATGCTCTTAAAATGCTTTTAAAATGCCCTAAAACCAAAGAAAAATTACGTAAAAAATCGTATCATAACCAGTTCGGATGAACAACTCAAGCTATTGAATACGTTACTAATGTAATCGAGGCTTCTTCCATTCGTTCGAGTGAATTTTGTTCTTTGTTTTCAGGGCATTTTAAAAACATTTAAGAGCATTTTATTGATCACTTTTGGCGATGTTTTAGGTCATCAAAATCCGCCCCCTAATTATGCCTAATTTGGTATGTAAACATAATTTTTTTAAATACTTATATCGATCCTTTTCGGTAAACCAGTGCATGCCCGAGAATTACCAAACTACGTGGGTAACTGAATTATATTTTATTTTGAACTTAAACTAGAACGAAATGAACTTGAGTAAAAAATGTTAACATGAAAATAGCCGTACAAAGCGCAACACTAAACTAGTTTTGAAATATGAGAACAAAAACAGAAGAAAATTTAATAAAAAAAGAAAAAAATATTGTTGTTTAATGACGTGTGCCAATCCACGTAACTGTCGGGCTTCGGTTTTTGACTGGCTAGAGCACATTCCATACACTTACGCTTTATTGTAATATCACAGATTTTTTTGCCACACATCGAATGGAAGGATACGTAACTATGAAAATACATAAATGGCGAAGCAGAGGTGAAATGAGAGGCACCAAAAACCGGAGAACCCCGAGAGAACGTCCAAACCCGCTTGGTCCGCAACAAATTTCACCGGGAATTGGACTCCGGTCCAAGTGGTGCAAGGCGAGTGGTGTAGCCGTTTCACCACGGATCGTCCGTCAGTTTAGGCACGTCCTCTTTTAGTCCAGCGCACACGCACAGTGGCAGAGCCGGCCAATGCGGGAGCCGCAGAGCGCTCGCCGGATTGAGAGCGGCGCGGCGCGGAGCGGATTGTATCCGTCGATGCCACACGTCTTCCGGCGCGCACTTCGCTGCGCCTGCATTATTCAGCTGCGCCCGCGCGCACCTGCGCCTGGCCCCGCCGCCCGCGCCCTCCCTCGGAGGCTGCAACCAGCCTTCGCCATCATCCGCCCGCAGCACCCGGCGCCTTCCCTCCCCTTCCCCTCCGCTGACCACGCACACGCCCGCGCTGCCCTGCAACAGGAAGTGGCGAACTGCGGACCGAGAGGCAGTGCAGTTGGCGACTCATTGATGGCTGACAGCGTAGGCTTCCGCGGCCGGGTCAGTAGCTACTGTCCGGGAGACAGCCTAGGGAGGACATCACGGAGGTCCTGGACACAGGTGCCAACGTTTCGGGCGATATTCTGTGACCTTCCTCAGGGCAAAATGTGCTTTCCGCTGTGCGAAATGTGCCTTCTCCAGGGCGAAATGTGCCTTCTCCAGGGCGCAATGTGCCTTCTTCAGGGCGCAATGTGCCTTCTTCAGGGGCGAAATATGCCTTCTTCAGGGCAAAATTCGTCTTCCTTAGGTCGAAATGTGCCTTCATGTCCAAACGGTAACATCTGTGCCTAGGACGCGGCGTCTCCCGGTCAGCCAACTTGCTCAATGTTGGCTGTTTCTGATACACGAACTCTTATGTCATTCGTCCCGTTAGAGTAAATATTTCATCCCGGCAGATGGCGGTGTTTCTTTCCGCTGGATGGTGAGATCAGAAACCGATCTGTATGTCGCCTTGTGGGGGATTTCTCCTTCCAGGTATCTGTCTTCCCAACGGAGTACCGCCCCATCCGGGAAGCATATAAGTAAAAAAGCATATAATAAAAAATTCGTTCCCGACGCGTCACTCTGATTGGTAAGTGGCCTCGCAGCACGACACCGCGTGAAATTTGAAGGTGGAGCGAATGAGTTACAAATTTCATTTCAAGCGTTTTGCTGTATCTTTCTTAGATGAACGTGCAGGTTTACATTATTTATTCGTTTATCAGAAATGACTATATTTTATTCTAAATATTATCAACGAGATTAATAAAATTAGCGTAATTTAAATGTTAAATTCAAATTGAAACTTTCACTATCGTCGCTGTGTTCCCGGCTCCTCACCCCACACGTATGGTGAGAAATAATGCAAAATCTGTGTTCTTTTAATTGCGTACATATTTCTATCATCTACGGCTCAATTATGACGGAAGCAGATTTTCGACATCATCTTTCCCTTTCATCTTCCTCCCTTACACACCAACACATATACACACACACAACACAATTAGTCATGTGCAGAGAGCAGTCAGGAGCTTCGAGCTCTCGCCTAAAGCGGTGTCCCGCTATGGAATACACCTGGAGAAAAAATCCTGCAGGTCGACGTGTAGGACCGCGCCGGTTCCTCTCATCTTTCATATGCTCAATACTCACGAAACCATTGCCCAAACTAGTTGAAGCGCCAGTAATACACGCAAATCTTACTCAATAATGAGCATTGTTCATGCTCATTATTGGGAGGCGGATTTTAATAAAATGTTGTTTCTTTTACTTTAGAAAAATCCCGTTTATAGTATAGAAATTCATTTTAGGTTATGACAATAGGAAATAACCAATTTTTGTCTTTTTTGCATTTTTCGTCAATTTCGACACAAGTCATTGTTTACATTTTTCAGTTATTAGTAATGCATTTTTGCTGGTTTCATCGATTTTAATATCATTCTAATAGTATTTGCTTCAGATACTATTTACAAGAATCAACAAACGTTCTCCACAGAATTCCTGAGCAGCGTATACGATTTCTGCGCTCAGAAATTGTAATGTCAGCCGTTGTATGTTATCTCAAGTTCCTATCACGCCTGTCATCACCATTGACTGTTCGACGGATTTCAGGATTACTAAAGACAGATATTTTCTGGCAAAGAACAGTCCAAACACAAAGTTCGTTGGCTGAGTGCACTTGAACAAATAGAAGCAACCTCGATTACATCAGTACCGTATCAAGCCATCAGTCGTTCAATTGAAGTGGTTTTGATCACATTTTTACGTCATTTCTCTGTTTTATGGTATTTTAAAATCATTTTATGAGAATATCATTGCCCATGTTTTAGGTCGTCTAAATCCGCTCCCTATTTATGATCATCACCATCTTCAGGCAGAAAAACATCCCGCTCTAGCAAATCTCGCGTCCTCGCACAGGTGCGAGGCCTGCCTCCGCGCCCGCCGCTGACCTCTGCCCGCCGCAGGTGCCGGCTTCCAGCGCGCCGGCGCGGCGCGGGGTGGCGCGGCTCGGGGCGGCTCGGGGCGGCGCGGCGCGGGGTGCGTGGGCGTGGGCGTGGCTGCCCGGGCGCGGCCACCCCCGCCCCGCCCCCGCGCCGCGCCTCGCGGCGGGAGGCCCTTGATGCGCGGGATTTACGCTCGGCGGGGAATCAGCGCCGCCCGCGGGGCGCCCGAAGGGAGGGGGAGGGGCGGGGTGCATTGTGAGGAAGCGGGACAAATAGAAGCGGGGCGGAGGGAGAAGCGGGGAGGGTGGGAGAGAAGTGGATAGTAGTGGGGAGAAGAGTAGTGAAGAGAAACGAGATGAGCGGGAAAAAGCGGAACACATAGAAGAGGAACGAAAGAAGTGATCGAGGAAAAGGGAAGACAATCGAGGCGAAAGTAGTTGCATTGTGTGAGGCAGCAGAAGCTCTTATCAAGGGAACAAGTAATAACTGCGTAGCAGCACCTAAGGAAAACAAATTGTAAACAAAAGGTAACATACCCGGCAGGACCAAAGTAACGCGAAAAGACGTAGATAGAAGCGGGAAGAATGTTGCAGAGGGGAGAAGAAGAGAGAGCCGCATAGAGAATAGCTGTTGTACGAGCTACGAGGTAAAGCGAGAAGCAATTAGAAGGAAGCAGGGAGAAGACAACCGGCCGGAGAATTAAAGCGGTTAGATGGTGCGATGCAGAACGGAAAGAAGTTAAGTGAAATGGTAAAATATGAGTAAAGTGAGAATAAACAAACAGATGCAAAGAGACATAAATAGAAGCGAGAAGGGATGTAGCAAAAGTGAGAGGCATTGCAGACCAGTCAGACGCGAAACAAATCTGCTGAAACAGAAAGAAATAGCCAGTCGGAACCCGCGGGGACATGCCGAGCCTCGCTTGGAGAGACCAAGGGAAGCACGAAGAAAGGGAGAGGAGCAGAGGGAGGCAAAGAGAAGCGGTAAGATTAGGAAAGAGGCAGAGCAAAACGAGGAAGATGAAGTGAGACGGAGAGAGAAGGGAGAGCAGAACCCGTCGAGGGTGAAGCGGAGCACAATGAAGAGAGAAAGAAAGGATGAAGTGGATCACAATGAAGCTGGGAGAAAAAGTCGTAGCCGAGCAAAATGAAGCGACGGGGAATGGGCGGAATGGAGCGGGAAGGAGCGGGGTGTTGCAGCATGAAGCAGGATAGGGGTGGTGAGTGATGAAGGAGGGATCAATGCGGGACAGGGTATTGTGGAGATACATATATAAATAAAATTACTAATATTTTACAGAAATACAATTCTTTATTTTTCTTGCCAATAGATCGGTGTGATAAAAACGACGTTGCGTTACTTCAGCTAGTCAATTAATGAGGATGGAACTCTATAGTTTCATACCGAGTACAAGTGAAGCATTAAGTGTTCATACCGGTCATCTCGATAACCAGTTTACAACGGAACATTGCAGATGGAAATACATCGTAAACCATATTCCTCGTCATAAAATGCTCCAGAAACAGCGATCTGCACTAAAATACAGGCCCCAGAAATTTCAGGAATGTGATTTGATGGCTTGAATCTATGCATCACGAGAGTTCTGAACCTCATGATTCTCTATTAGCTACGCCAAGAAATTTTTCTCTTAGCTGTTCCCCTCTCCACAGCCATTGAAATTTACGCCAATCCCACCTGCCCGTCGCAAGCCCCCACCGATATTGTGCGCTTTTTGTTCGACCTCCTAGACTCGATTGATTGATTAGTGATACCGTGTGGTGTATGTTTTTTTAATGCGGCAGATAGCGTCAATTTTTCACCGCTCGACGGCGAGATACGTAGCCGATCTACGTCGGATTGCGGGGATTCCCCCAACAAGGTATCTCTCATCAGCGTGGCACCACCCCATTAGGGACAAGCTCAAGCTCTCAGCTCCAGACTGGTCTCCCAGCAAGTGTGATAGTGTATTACATATGGGGTAAATGTGTGTCAGTAAAGGTGAGGATAAGTCACGGAAGAGAAAGGAGTGATCGCGCGCGATCCGTGGCACGTTTGTAAACATTCGCTTGTCGATCAGAGCAAGCGACGCCGCTAGGATACTTACAGCGCACTGCGAGAATAATATATCTTATGTCGTTAAAATTTACATTTCTCATGTTTTTACACATTACTGTATTTGTGAGAAAAAAGTGCTTCATAAGATTTCTTATCTTTCTCAAAAACTCAAACGTTTCCTGATAAAATTAGCACAAAATTGTGCATTTTTAAAAACGCTCACACGCCGTTTTTTTAAAACGGCTCCAATTTTTTTGAAACTGTTCCTAAGGTTAGTGCTAATTGCCCTGAATAATACGACATCACTCAATTTTTATTCATTCTTTTGATATTTCAAAAAATGTAATTGTTTGAAATATTGCTAACGCCGTTAACATTAAAAATAAGTGCTTTTTATGCCGACCGGCCAGCCAATCCAACAAACTGTACCGTGTGGAGGCAAGTCGTCCAACAGAAAGTTTGGTCGGGCGGTTGGTTGGCACCGACCACCCGACAGCCGATTCCCCCTTCACACAGCCCAACAAATTGTGTAGTGTGTAGCGTGGTTGAACAAACTGCCGTAGTCAGCGCTGTAGTTTTCACTAATTTCCGCAGACTTCGTCATGTCAATCCACGTACTTCATCGTGCTGGATTCTGACTTCGGTTTTAATCGAATAATTCATTCGTGTTTTAGTTTTTGAGTTTTATTTCTTTATTATCAATGCTAGGTTATGTGCCTCTTAGAACAAACATGGAGAACGAACTACAAAAGGTCATTATTGCGGAGTTCTAGAAGCAGTTTGAGGCTTCGGATTGTTTGTGGGACTCCTCGAGCCCACAATATTCCAATAAGGATATTACGAATTCCGCATACATGACCCTCTTGGGAATTTATGAACGGGCTTATCCTCAATGCCACAATGGAGGTTCACTCTCAGCTTCTTTCATTACCGTGTTCCTTTTTTCAATAAATGAACGACCCATGTCCAGAAATTCACGAAACCACGATTCGTCTATTCTCATAAAATTTTTGAAGTCAATCGTATCTAATTTTTTAACCAGGTTCACGTGTGAAAATCTCTTTCGTTGCAAAAGCTACTTTCTTCTGCACCAAACGTTCCTTTTTCTCGACTCATCCTCTTCCGTTAAAACACACGCGGCTATTCCTAGTCCAATCTTTTGGTATTTGCTTAGCGACATCTTGCTTCCAAATCACACACGCGAGAACACCTCCCTTGAGGAACTTTCCAGCACGACTGATAAATTGGGTTCTGGTGGGGCCGTGTGTAGCAAGGCGTACAATCTGGTTGGTCCGACTGTCGGCCCGTCAAGTACGTGTGTAGGCTCCTTAAAATCACTTTTCGAGAAAGTCTGTATTCTTTAGCACCATTAGTTCATTATTTAGGACACCTCGGATAAAGACAGTTTTATGGAATTTCCTTTCTCACACAACTTCTTCTGCATACAGGTTTTGGTAATACAATGTACTTCAGTTTCATGATATCGATATTTTAGAAATGTTTAACGATCCATTAAGAGTGTGTAGAAAGCTTTCCATACAAACTCCTAGACTCGAAGTTGAAATGTTTACTTTCAGTCGGAGAAAAAAATAACGTATAAAACTTAAATGTGATAGCTTCAAAAACAAACCTTTCAAAAAGCGAATTGTATTATTCACGATTTTGTTGCACGTCCTAACTCTTATGTACTACAATATCTTCCAAATAAATAGGAAAATGTCAGTTACTGTCAAGCAACTTCATGAATATGTAACATTGACATTTTATTTAAATTAAAAACGATAAATATTATCTCAGGTCCAAACGAACAAATCAGGGACAAATTAGTGGCACTACAGAATGACACAGACTTTCTCGTATTAGTTACTTTTCTAATTTCTTTGGTCTGGGCTAGCTTTTCGGTCTTGCCTCATCCTCCTACCAGCCACTATTTATCGCCGTCCAAAGTACGTTTTTTAAAAATGTTCTCAATTTTTCGGTTTCCTAATTGTAGAATCCAAATAATACTTTAAAAATATTATAGAAGAGTAAAACCTCGTTCTGTATGGATGTTAGAACAAGCAATAATTTATTAAATAGTTTTGTGCATTACGCACACCTATTGCACACATCCTGTCACGATACCAAAGTTTAGTAAGTAGTAGTAGTTTTTACTGTAAATCTTAATATAATTTCCATGTTTCGCATTACATCATTGTTCAGACCGCTGGTTACAGCGCGCAGTTGCAGCGTTGCAGCGCATGCATTCCGTGAATCGGCGCCTTATAACGATTATATCATGAGAACCAATTTGTTAATCTTACAAAACATATAAAAAATTCCTAGATTTAATATCACACGCAATCGTGCAATTTACAATCCCAATGAAATCTATTTTTAATTAATGTTCAACTCTGTATCTCCTAACTTACAAGGGGCCAATTGATTATTATTATTGGCCGAAAGTACAATGGCGCCAACGGACACATCGCCCGCTGTGTAACACACACCTCGGGCAGTTAAACGAAAGTTTTTTTTACGCGAAGCTTACGTGTATCCGCCATGCTCATACTCGTAAAAATTATTAATTATGTAACTTGAACCACTTGATACGAGCGTGTGTGCAACATTTACCTTCATGTGTTGTTATTGACTGTAATAAACTGCTCAGAGGTATCTTGTGATGAGCTGATTAAATGTCGACCTAGTGCAGGTCGGTCAAGTGTGAACAGTGCTCCGCATTCGCGCCAGGTAAATGTAAGAATTTTAATATCTTTGCGATAGATTGTGTAATGGAATGTTACTTCTATCAATGCAACTCTGTTAATTACTGAACTGTTTTGCTGTCGGTTACGTGTGAACAGTGTTTCGCCAGTTACACGCAACAATTTTAATATGTTTACGATAGACTGTGTAATACAATGCTGCTTCAATCAATGCAATTCCGTAAACTATTGAACTGATTTTGCTTGCGGTCGTGAACTATTATGATGGTCATATTGACGTCCCGTGTTCATTTCTGCAATGCCCAAACGTGTGTTTGCCGGCAATAATGATTGCAGCTGGAGTCAACAGCGTGCGTGCACAGACAGACCTGCCCGATGAATGTGTGCACCGACGCCTTTCGCCGGCTGCGCCTCGCTGAGAGCGTGACGTCACGTCTCACAACGTGTACGAGATCACATCAATACTCAACACTTGATCACGAATATTACTGTATGTCATATTTTATGCTCTATATTTTCAGAATAATGACATTGTGACTTTCCTCAGAACAAGTGTATTCTGTTTTAGTTGTGTGACTTCGGGCTGTAAGATGTCAGCAATATTCCCATCACTCCACGTTTATGCACCAAAGTGCATACAGAATTTAATCATCTTCACATGAGATGCAACTGTATAATTACAACTTGATGAATTTATCCATTTAGTTAATTTATATGTATTTACTGTTTTAATTTGTGTTCTTTCAATCTCCTGAGTAATGGCAACCTTCCCTGTAGTTACTTCATTACAGAAAAACGGTACGCACATACCTAAAGGTACTGGTCCTTCGAAACAAGTTATCCAAGGTAAGATGCTGTGGTTGGTTAATTATAGATTAACGTCCAAAACAGTCCACTGCTCACGAACCAACTACACCAATGGAAATTTTCGTTGAAAAATGTGGAGCCCTTTTTTTAAAAAAATGTTGTTTAAGCATTACTGTTAATGCGAAATTTGAAGCTTATTTCAACAGAAAACGTGTTCTCAAAAATCTTCATCAAGTAATTTCAAACACACTCACTCCCAATTGTAATAATTTTTACAATTTACATTTTTATAATTTTTGAAAACAAAAGTATAGAGCAAAATGGCATTAATGTCATCTCATAGAAAACATTTAGCACTATCCCTACCAAAAGTTTTAAGAAACAATTTTGAGAAAATCTTGTTTTTGTTATTTTTTAAAACTGCACGCAATTTTGACCGAAAACTATTAAAAGTTTAAAAAATGTACATCACCTTATTGAGAGAAATTAATAAGGAGAAATTTTATACGAAGGAAAAATCTCTATCTTCAACTTTGTAGTTGTAGGAAGTCGCCGAAAAAATAAAAATTGTACAATTATTGAAAATTTAGAGTAAACAGTGAAAATCGGATCTATACCACTTTTTAAGTATATTTAATTTTATTTTTACAAGAGATTTTAAGAAAGATATGGAAATCTACCCGCCATATGAAAATATTTTATGTTGAAAATCGTAATTGAAGTGTAAATAAACATGATTTTCGCCGGAATTAAATCAATTTACCCCGAGTACTTCGTACAAATGAAAAAACGCGTAGCTTCTTATATAAATTAAAAATTTTTTAACCACATTAAGCCTACGAATATTGATTTATTTTATCCTTGCGGTTTTCTATAAATGATAAAGATGTTTTGAGATTTTTCTGGAATTTATAACCGATTAAACCCCATACATTGAACAAAAAAGAAGGGGAAAATATAAAAATATTACTGTTTCCCTCGTTTATAAGAATATCTCATGTTCTGGCACAGATAATAAAAATGGCTAAATTCAAATTGTAGACCTGTAAATTCTCTAGTTTCCCAAAATTTCAACCTTTTATACTACAATTTTTACCTAACGGCTCAATATAAATAAAACTAATAATTTCTGATTTACTTTGTTAAAATTAGTTTTAGTTAATTAGGGTTTGTTTTATTACTTTTGGTAGTTTTTCTGTTTTCTGTTTATTAGAAAAGATGAATAATGAAAAACAAAACTATAAGAATAATAATACAACCAATTAGCATTCATGCATTGACACCAGTACTAGTACTGTTTATTGATTGAAAAGTATTAGAACGGAAAAGTACTTTACCGTACGCGAACCGCAAAGAAGTCAATTTCCATACAAAACAACTGGGAGCAGCAAAGTAAACGAAACCCTGGAGCGATATGGATCAAAATGGCTGCAACCTCGCTTATTGAAAATGATCCACAAACTACATACTCCTAAATTTCCAAGAATTCTTACTAGAAAATAATGCACAAAACCTTTATGAAGGTGACTCTGCGTAAGAATTTCAAATTGCAAGACTACTCCATCACTTTCCGTATAATTACCTAAATAAATATAAATCTGAATTTGAATGTTGTATCCCATTCTATGACCGGGGTAAGTACGAAAAAAGGGTTAGTAGTACTGGGAATGGAAATAAATGCACTACACGGGACGTCGGCGCAATTGCTCTGTTCGCTGCCTGACACGCCCTCGCAAATCAGTTGACTTTCTACTCGGTCGTCCGCCAAAACATCAATCGCCTACAAAATGACCGAATGAAACGGTTCGAAGGCCTTTCAAATAGCTGCGAGCGCGAGTGACGCGTCACCGAATTGGGGTGGCGTGCGTCGAAATACTGCGCGCACTCCCCCCCCCCCCATACAACGTCCGAAAGTGACCAAAAGTGTGCGCGGAAGTTGGCAATTTCTCCCCATCTCTTTGGTGGTGCCACTAGCCGACCCGAATGGCCTGACATCAGCTTACTCGAAGTACTGGCAGAGTCTTTTGAGTTCACGGGGAGAGGGTGTATGTAATGGTGGCAGGGAGTTTGGCACTTTGCTACCTCGTTTTTACGGGAAAAAGAGGTATTTTTCCTGTAAACTCTTCGCGCCTTTACTCTTCTTTTTTCTGTTTGAAACATTTTTTAAGTTTAAAGAGGAGAATAACAACTATTCTGACTGCAGGTAGTACATAAAGTGTAGGTAAATAAAGAAAAAAATACTTTTAGACTATTGATAAAATTAGAGGTTCTTCAACAGCACATAATTTCCCTCATTATTTACAAATTTGCAAATTTCCGAAAGTGGAAATTCAACGAAAATTAGATAAGTACCATTTTTAAACGTCTCATACTATATCCGTGGAAAAAAAATTAACATTTCGCGCCATTTTTCAGAATATTCTTAAAAACTGCATTAACTTCAAGCTGAAATTACGCAAAACTACTTGTGTCTTTCGAAACACTGTACACGACCTTTTTTTAATTTTTTTAGAACAGGTTTATTTCAGAAAAATATGTCATCACTATTGCACCATTGCAATGCTACCTTTTTGTAATTTTCGAAAATACCAAGAGTTAACCGAAAATGGCACCGACCCCAATTTTCTTATTGTTGTTCTTTGCTACATACGAAGAAAAATATAAGCGCAAATAGTGGAGATGTTTTTAAGAAAATGTTTCTTTAAATTTGCCTATGCCACACGTAAAATCAGACGAAAACTACTCTTTTTTCGAAAAATTCTGCCTGATCATATTTTAATATCTTTGGACAAAATATTCCATTTTGGAAAAATTTACCTTCAATATCGTAGCAGTGAATTGAACGAGAAACTTTTTCAGCTGCTACAATTTGCAAAAATTGAGATTTCACCGAAACGGGTACATGTGCCATTTTAAGCGACCTTTACGCTATCCGAGGACGAAGTTTAATCACATTTGGAGCTATTTAAAAAAAATAAAATGATGAAACTGTTGAGGCTTCTGTTAAAGTACTTCCAAAATTCAAAAGATTCGTTTCAAACTCTCAGGATCTCGGGTTTATTCATATCGATCGGGAAATATTAATTTTAGACAAAAGCGTCTGAACGGTTTTCGCTCTAGCTTTGACCATACACAGAGTGACAAGTTTTGCCGTAAACTTTTCGTTATCAAGGACCTACTAAACGGTGATTCTGACTACTGAATACTGGCTAGAAATAGGAACATAAGAACAAGATATATCCACTTTTTCATTACCTAGAGCCGACAATATCAGTTTTTCTATCAAAAAATGGATTGCCGCCACAGCATTAAAATACTTTACTCCTACGTAAGTATGCAAGTCTAGAAAGTAAAAATTAACTCGAAATAAAAGTTCACTTTTATTACAAGTCTTGTTTTGGTGAATACGAAAATTAGTGAACTGGTGAAGATTTTCTTCCACTTCTGGAACCGTTCTTGAAATTTTTTGGTCTTCGGCCAAGAAATCCTTGCACAGAGAGAACTTTAATTATAAAATATCCCTCTTCCCCGTTTGCCACTGTTTTTATCCTAAATCTTATCTAGTGCATGTAGCTTGATATAGACGTCTTCCCCAAAAGTACAATGATGTATTTCTTAATCTTATATAATTCATCCAAGATTTGAGGCGCTTGGCATTACATTGTAATAGTAAGTCACCTCAAGCGACTTGTATGAGAAAGAGAATTGAAATTCAAGCAATTTTATAAATGAGGTGATCAACATCCGAAGCATATTTCGCGAAGCGTATTACAAGACATTGCACGAATGATTGTATTGTGCTACCCCACGTTCGCCTGTGACTTGTCAACCTCCAGCAGACGCGAACAAGGTTAATGTCTCCCTTTCGCTTGTTGATTGTCATACCACTGTTTATTCCCAAGTGACTCATTTATTAAAAACCCTTTTCATTCACTATTTCATTTCAACGTGGTTTTTGGAGGCTCATGACTTTCGTTCCAGCGCTCTCCGGACACGCCCCCCAAAAGGCCATTGCTGCTGCTGCTCCATTTCCACTCGTTGGCATCGAATTGAATCGCAACGCGCCCGCGGTTGACCTTTGGGAAGCGGCTGGAACCAAGCGGGGCAGCGACCGGCGCGGGATCAAACGGAAGTTAATCATCGCGCTGCATGGCCCGCCCCGCGCGCGCGTCTTCCAGCTGCGAATCAAAACGATGGCACTTTGTCGAGCGTCATGGGTGGATTAAAGGGCTTTGACTTTTCATTTCAAAAAGCTTCTTTTTACGAGGACTCTTGCGTTCAATCTGTGTAGAAATACCATTCAGCCTACTATCAGGAAAAAATAAATATTCATACGACACATTCGTAATAATATTTGAAGAATTAGAAATAACAAATTAAGATGCTTTGTAATAGCTTAATTTTAAATTTTGCATTAATATGCAAACCATTCCTTCATATGTCAAGCCCTTTGTAACTAAGATACATGCATGATAAAATCAAATACATATTAAAGAAAGATCGCAAGTGGAACGTTCATTTCTCGAAGAGGAATTTGACACTTTCTTTTCTCAGAAACATGAGTGATCGAAGTTAACGAGTGAGAGAAATGAATCAATTTTAACAATATTTGCTCTAAATAAATAGTTCTGGTTCTCATTTCTTAACTACCTAAGAATGTACACAACACTAATTCGGTTTTTTGGATTTTAACTTACGGATCGCATATTTTTCTTTAAAAAAACGTTCTTTCGTTCTGGTGGATGAAATCTACGGAGGTGTTGTACTCGGCGAACTTTTAAATTCGCCATGGACAGTGCGCTCTCTTGGAAAGCCGCTGAAGCAGCAGCGAGCCTGACACATAGGGCGTGTCGATTTGGAGAATAAAAATAAAAATTCGTAATTTTTGGGAATGAGAGGATCCAAATATATGCCTTGTAATATGTAATATCCTAATTTGAAAGTTTTTCCTTATTCATAAATATTTACCTTGGAAAATTTGCGCTTGATTACAGAGGCCCAAAAGGTATTGAATGCCGGTAAAATACCAGTATTTTTTCACACCTCTTTGAAATATATTTATTCTTTTATATAGGTAAAATACCTTTATAGGACGTCTTTACCGGTATAGACGTCCTTCAAGGTTATACCGATATTATATCGGTATTTTCAATGCGAATATTGTCGCTCACACCATCCACAAAGAGAAAGTAACTTCCAATTTGCGAAATGCTTATTATTTAAATAAAAGACTATGCACGCACTTTCACACATACATACATACATACACACACTCACTCTCTCTCTCTCACTTTCACACACTCTTTCATACACTCTCACACTCACACACTCACACTCACAGACACTCACTCTCTTAATCACTCTTTTTTCTCTTTCACTCTCAGTCTCTCTCTCTCTCTCTCTCTCTCTCTCTCTCTCTCTCTCTCTCTCTCTCACACACACACACACACACACACACACACACACAGATTCTCTTTCTCGCTTTTCTCTCTCTCTCTCTCTATCTCTCTCTCACACACACACACACACACACACACAGATTCTCTTTCTCGCTTTTCTCTCTCTCTCTCTCTCTCTCTCTCTCTCTCTCTCTCTCTCTCTCTCTCTCTCTCTCTCTCTCTTATACACACACAAAAGCACAGACAGATTCACAAACATTCGGCTAAACGTTTGCGAGGATCAACGGTCAAACAACCGTCGGTCACATTCCAACCCTCCTCACTGCGACAAGAAACCGATAGTCTGGAGTGTGTCGAGAGCTTTACCCTCTGCCTGAACAAAATCTAAGGACTGGGCCGAACCGGAGGCGTCCGTGTGTCGAAACGCTGACCTCCGGAAACAGCCTCTACAACGGGACAGCCCTCGCAGCTCCTACAAAGTGGCAACTGATTCGGGAACGTTACGCGAAGCTTATCAAGTGGTGTCATATCTTTAGCGCACATAAATTTAAAAACTGATGTTTTAATAAACATCATTTTTCTGCTTTTAAAGTAATTAAGGATAAATAAATCACTTAACGAATTTGTTTTAGAGTAAAAACATTAATATATTTTTTTAAATCTTATTTAAATCAAATAAATCAGATTTAAATTTAAAAAATCTTATTTATATTTTTAAAACCTTATATTTTTTTTAAATCTTACGATTTTTTCCAGCTCTACTGTGTAATCTTGTTGAATCTACTACCTACATAAGTAGAAAACAGGAGGTATGAACACAAAGTCTAGTTTTTATTTCGACTCGGGGAATTGAGAGAGAAACGTCAAAACTCTGTAATATTTGTTGACACATTTTGTTTCAAGTAGTAATTAAAAAATGGTCATATTTCATCTAGTTCTTTACGACCTTTCCCATTCATGGTAAATTTATGAACATAAATAACTGTTATTGTTTCTAATATTGCTAATAAAAACATTCACAGTTGTGAGATTAAACGACTCTTGAACAGGGTATTGGATAAATAGATTTCACACGACGTCGAATGTTAAGGGGAAAGGGTATGATGAAATGGGTCTATTTAAAGATTTTCGTTTTTATGCCAAGTCCTAATGTGCACGAGCTCCCCCCTTTTTTTTGACACTGGATACAAGTATAGCTATTTTTACGTAATTTCAAACAAATATTGTGTTGTTAATGAGTTTCTTAAACATGCTCTTTTTTATTCGTTGGTATTATTGATACTTTCCGCATAAGAAAATGATTCATAATACGGAGCAGAATCTTCTAGTAGCACAGCGGCAAGTACAGACTTTTTCAAATGGAGTTTCCCGAAAATGATCTTATTTTGTAATTAATGTACCTTTTCTCTGAAACTATCGTTTACAATATACTGAAACATATAGGATATATTCTTTATATTATGGACAATCAATTGACATATTTGTAATAACATTGTGCCCCGTTCTCCCTTATCTTCTGGGGCTTTACGTATTAACTGAAGCTCTCAAATCTTTCGATTTCTTGCCTAATTTCAGAAAAATATCGAATAGAAAGTTTTGGCATACGCTTCTTGCGGTGCTACACCGACGTAACCTGACAACTTGAAACTTGCAGAATTGTCTCCTTTCTAATAGCGTTTTCCATTCGTTGCACTGAAACCCACCTTAGTGCAGGGCAAAAACGTCATCGCTCCGCAACAGTGCTACCATACGCGTGAAGGGCAGCTACGAATGAAACCGTGTGAAAGTGAGTGTAGGCCCGGCAGTAATTTTGGTTAATTCTTGTGTATATCTTGGTTTGACATAGCTAGTTTTTTGGTACATCACCCGGACTTTTGGTTTTCGATTTTGGCTAGTGACTTGGTATACTCTTTTGGATTCTGGAATTGTGACCAATGTATTTTCTGTGATTAATTGTAATAAATCTGTGTTGTGAAAAGCGTTCAGTTATTCTGAACATAACAGTCACTATTTTTATTTTCAGTTTATTAGCGTTTCGAAATTGAGACGTACCTACACTTTGGTTACTAAATCGCACTGGATTTGTTAACATGAAGTTATTCAATGTTACATTTTAGGAAAACACAAATTGATTTTCCGAACTTTGCAGAAGTCACAATTTTTTAAGACATTTCTTGCAAAACATAATATACTCCAACATTCAAAGTATCCCTGCATGACAAAAGATCAATTGCCTTCACAATTTCATCACAAATTCAATTGACAAAATCAACAAAATTGTCATTTTTTCCGTCTCCTTGTTGGACGCAAATTCGATCAGAGAATATGTTCCGCAGACGTAAAGATATCCAAATTGTGACCATGTTACTGAGTAACAATGTATTTTAATAATTAAATTTGTTCAAAGAACAGGTTGCTCCGACCGGGATTCGATCCTCGACCTTCTGGTTTACGCCCAGCTACTCTAACCACTAAGTTACCGAGACAACCAACCCTTTGAACAGTTATTAAGAGGACAATTATCGCTCCCTGTATGCATGTGTGTGTATATATATAATATATATACACAAATCAACTCGCATACCTTCCATACCTAACCTCAAAATGTCCCGGTGCAATGGACTGCACTGACAGGCTCGTCAGTGCAGTTTAATGCGCCCTGGTTCCGTGTCATTGTGCGAATGGAACATGCGCTTCTTTGCACTGGTGCGTCCTAGCGGTCGAATGGAACACGAAAGCTGCCCTGCGTGCGCGCTAGTGCGGCGAAAGGAAAACGCTATAAGACGCCTTTGTGGGATTACTTTCAAACTTACAACTATCTAACTTTGAAAAATTAAATTTTGTTCTCTCTTTGGAAAGTTATAAAATACTGTAAAAACATCGACACAATGCTCAATACCAATAGTTTTCGAACACTTACTTTGGTATCTCAAAGAAATCGATATAATAGTGTAAGAATACCATGAAATTATGAAGTAAGAGAAATTAACTCAATATACTTTAATTGCTTTCAAGAAAATCCAGCTAGTTTTGAAAGCAATCCAGCACGTTTTGGTTTTCTTTACGATTTATATGCAATATCCTTTAATTCTTGATGTTTTTTTATATCGTTGTCTGCATTTCTCTTTCCCCATACTTTTCTCTTTCACTTGCACTATCATTATCACTAGTAATTTCTATATAATCATAAATTATTCTGAACTGACTGGTAGACAAATGCGGGCGAGAGTGAGCGGGTGAGAGTGAGCGGGCGAGAGTGAGCGCGCGAGAGTAAGCGTGCGAGAGTGAGTGGGTGAGTGAGCGGGCGAGAGTGAGCGTGCGAGAGTGAGCGGGCGAGCGTGAGCGGGCGAGAGTGAGCCAGCGAGAGTGAGCGAGCGAGCGAGAGTGAGCGAGCGAAAGTGAGCGGGCAAGAGTGAGCGGGCGAGAGTGAGCGTGCGAGAGTGAGCGAGCAAAAGTGAGCGTGCGAGAGTGAGCGAGCGAAAGTGAGCGTGCGAGAGTGAGCGAGCGAAAGTGAGCGTGCGAGAGTGAGCGTGCGAGAGTGAGCGAGCGTAAGTGAGCGGGCGAGAGTGAGCGTGCGAGTGTGAGTGTGCGAGAGTGAGCCTGCGAGAGTGAGCGGGCGAGCGCGGGCGTGAGCTGGCGTGAGCGGGCGAGAGCGAACGATAGCGGGCGAGACCGGACAAGAGCGAGCTAGCAGGCGAGCGGACAGTTCTGGTGTCGCGAGGGCAGAGGTCGCGGGGGCGGCGTGGGAGTGGGCGTGGCGGGGCGGGGGCGCCGTTAGCACGCGCGGCGCACGCGGTGGCGGTGCGCGGAGTTTCCGGGGAACGGCTTGCAAATAGGACTGTAGTTTTGGCGCGGCGCGGTCGAGCCCCTGCAACTACAGCCACACGTGACTCGGCTGCATGAACAGATATGTTTCAATTACATGTTCCGCTTGCACATAAAATAGGCAATCGTGGGTCAGTATACACCAACGTTCTTTTCAAGAACACGGGAACTGTTTCCTGTAGTTCCACACTTGGATTGGAATTGAATTCATCTGAATTAATAGAATATTGACGAAAGTAATTTCTAAAATGAAAAGAATCGTCGTATTGTTTTCGTAAAATGTACAATATAAATGTGAAAATAATGGTGTCTCGCTTACAAACTTGAAAGTAAAAAAAATACAGTGACTGATCAAACTTCATTGCAATGATATTGACGGAAATGAATTCATTCTAGTGAGGTAAAAATTTGGAGGCAACTTAGGAAGAGAAATGAAGTCTATGGTTAACATAAAATTTAATGTTGAAATAATTAAATAACGTTTTACGCTACATTATTTACAAAACTTCCACAAGTTTGTTTCAAGAATGTGCATATGGATGAAAACAGAATATTGATTTCGACGAATATCCGCTCTCTTATCTTCTCTAAACATAATAAGATGAGAAAAGTTGACACTTTTACACATTTTCTAATGTAAGTAGCTGTCAGTGGCGGCTCGTAGGGTAGTGCCAGTGTGTCATGGCGCCACCAACAAAAAGAAAGCAAAAGAAAACTTTCACCACAATTGTGTATAAAATATTGTTTCTTCAAAATAGTTTTCTTTATAATAAGTCATATGAACGAGCACTTCGTCCTTAGATGATATATCAATACTCTCTTCAAACGCACAGGGCGCCGTGCCATCTGTCGGCCTCCTCCTAAACCTCTAAGACACCTAGGAATTGGCGCCGGGTATGTACATTTAACGCTGTATGAACTCTGTGTAGGTTAGTATGCGTCTCTTATAAGCCACAAGCTAAGTGGCACAGACGTTCACGTTCTCTTCACTAGAGAGTGCACTAATGGTACTATCTTCATCGCGCAGACATCTCTCGCTCAGGATGACCCCGACGCTGTGGTATTTCGTACATGGAGAGGCGGCGTATATACCATGGGTGTAAGGCTTCCCCTCTTCTTCCCGTACCCTTCTTCAGCAAACACGGGAAGCTGCGACCTCTTCAAATTACTGTGGGTGCTCAATCCCTCAGTCTGTGTTTTTATTTGTTCTTATTATATTTTAGTTTGTTTTCAGTTTAATCTTCATTCTAACTTCATTAGCATGGTCACTGTAAAATTAAATTTTGTGCTCACGAATTTTATTTTGGAGATCACTACACCAGTTTTTAAAACATCACAACAATGTTTAAAAACAATTATGGTTTTTGAGCGATGTTTTATTAACAATGTTGCAATTTTGAAAATCGATGTTTTGCTACCGATGTCGTATCACTAACTGGCACCACCAATAGAATTCCGTACCGGCCGCCACTGGTAACCGTAGACTTAAAACTCCGAGTGTGTTCTCATGCTCAATAGGTTCTGCACCAATCATTTAAGAAATAACTAACGGTGTTTTGTCGCATTATTTCTAACTTTTACAATTTTCGCAAATTCAACTAAAAGAGTCGTGCACTATTTTAGGCACTTTTTTTCATCCGTTGAAAACATTAAAGACAAAATTGATTTTTTAGAATATTTTATAAATTGCACTAATTTCGGGTAGAAGACACAAAAACTACTTGTATTTTTAATTGTACATTATGTTTTTAAAGATATATTTTTTTAGAACAGATTTTCTCCAAGAAAAAATTCTAACATTAATATTGAATGTTTGTAATATTTCTTGATCACAGTTTTGGAAAACACACCGAAACTAGAACTAGCACCGTTGTTTTCACGTCTTTTGCTACATACAACGGAAAAAATTAGATAAAAATTTAGAGCCTTTTTGAGAAAATAGTTTAAAAGTTACCTATACTTCTCGTACACATATGCAAATGAAACTCATATTCTCGAAAATTTTCAATATCTTTAAACAACAGATTTTATTAAGATATTTTAAAAATATTGTAGTTGTCGGAAGACTCCGAAAAAGATTATAATTTTTGTAATTTTCGAAAAACTCAGTGATTTTAGCGAAAATGAAACTCCGCTCTTTTGAAGTGTCCTTTACGCTATCCAAGAACGAAGTTTAATCAAAATATTCGAAGCCATTTTTGAGAAAATTTTGAATTGATGTTGAGGACGTAAAATACTCCCAATAATCAAAATATTCGTTTCAAACTCGAATATCTGCAAGTACGTTTACATGATAGGGGAATACCAATTTCTGAGAAAATCTTTTGAACGGTCTTCGCTCTGGATTTGACCTGGGACGGACAGAGGACCAGACGTATTGCTGTCAATCTATTTTTGGTTTTTAAGAACCCGCAAAACTTACATTCTGACTACAGTTGTAGGTTTATATCGATGATTCCCTATACCCTCACCTTTATTTAGTGTATTATTAGAGGAAATAGTACTACAATACGCACGAATACAGAACGAGATTCTATTGCTTAATAATGTTACGATATGCAACAAAAATCACTAAAGTATACAAAGAAAGCGTAGTTTGAAGAGCGTATTAAAATATGCAAAGAAACTTTACTGTTCTCCAAACTATACGTTTGTAAAAACGCATAATTTATAAAAAAATATTAAGATTGTTTGTCGTATCGTAATCTTCAAAT
The DNA here is from genome assembly GCA_011170035.1 of Teleogryllus occipitalis. Taxonomy (NCBI): domain Eukaryota; kingdom Metazoa; phylum Arthropoda; class Insecta; order Orthoptera; family Gryllidae; genus Teleogryllus; species Teleogryllus occipitalis. Next base: position 35,385 of record BLKR01004531.1, on the reverse strand, counting down.
TTACTTTAAACGCTTACAAAATATTGCATCAAAATCTCGTGCGTACCAGTGTACTACAAATGTCAATAACGTAGTCAATAACTTAAACACTATCCAGGCAACTACGATTATATTTCGTGTTAAATAAAACCAATTGGATGAAATGCTGGAAGTGCTATTCCGTATTCTGTAGCAAATACTATGTAAATATGCGCGTCCATCGTTCATAGTCGCGTTTCCTCCAACATGATCACATCCACGAAGTCAATTGAATAAGTGATTCTAAAAGGGAAATAAGTCCACTTTTTCGTAAAACGAAGTGAGATATACATTTTCTTTGTTATTTTTCAAGCTGTAGGTCAGTATAAATTTGAAACTTGACCAGCTAAAAGTATGTGTTCTACTGTTTACTAAAAAATTCTAATGACTGGAAAAGAAAAAGATGTCGAGGACTACTGTCTGATCTTCAGACAGAAGAAGTTCTGTTTTTCTCAGAACTATGGAACAAAGACTTATTTCTCATTTTAAATCACCGATTAAGTACTAATACGTGAATCACCAGTAGTATCCATTTGCCTGCGGTATGCATTAGCATTGTAACTTCACGTTGCCAACTCCACCTACGCTGCTCCCACTGCCACCGTCGTAAACCATAGCCCTGTACCACAAATGCCATTATCTACTCGTACACTCCGGCTCCAGCTCTCGCCACCAAGGCTAAAGACATGCCCGTCGCCGACGTCACCGTGTCTTCCCCGACACACTCGTCCCAGCCACTTCCACCACCCCCGCACTGAAACACTCGTCCCAGCCATTTACACCACCCCCGCCCTGACACACTCGTCCCAGCTGTTTCTACCGTCTCAGGCATTTCCACCACTCCCGCCCTGACACACACGTCCCAGCCATTTCAACTGCCCCCGCCCTGACACACTCGTCCCAGACATTTCCACAGTCCCCGACCTGACACACTTGCCCCATCCATTTCCACCGTTCCCACCCTGACACACAGGTCCCAGCCATTTCAACTGCCCCCACCCTCACACACTCGTCCCAGCCATTTCCACCGCTCCCGCCCTGACACACTCGTTCCAGCCATTTTCACCATCCCCACCCTCACACACTCGTCCCATCCATTCCCACCGCGGACGCCGCCGGGTCCATGGCAGCGCGCACTAACGATGCGTCGCCACTCGCCGTGGGCTGCGTGGAGTGAGAGCACGCCCCCGAGGCGGCGCGGGGCGGGGCGGGGCACGGGGCGTCGCGAGGGCACGAAGCCCGGCGGCGGCGGCGGCGGCGATGCGCCCCCGCCCGCGCTAATAGGCTTGGTTTGCGTGCGGCAGCGACTCCCGCACGAATACGCCATCTCCCCCTCTCCCGTAAACGACGACGCTCTCTGACGCACACCGCCCCTCCGCCGCCTTCGGTAACTACAGCTCAATGGATGCCTTCGCTTTTACCTTCGTCCCGTTTGATTTTGCAGTTCGCGAAATCTCTATGGCGCCTTCGTTTACATTTCGTTGTTGTTGGCATTCCTCTCCAACTTGTCTAGTACTTCGTGAACTCTAAACCGAAACAAATGGGAACGCGGCCTACATCTGACATAATAAGGGAATCATGAAAATTAAATGTATTTACCTATTGCTCACTAAATGCCATACCTTCAGGATGAAACATGCAGAGCTTCAGATTGACACGAAGTTCCCCGTACTACTTTTCGGGTTTTCCCAATTTCACGTTTTCTCAATTTGTCTCCCACAATTCAATGAAAATTCCACTTGAAGAATAACATAGAAGTGTGTTACTTATTTTTGTATGCACATTTTCAGTGGCTATTTTAGAACGAATGTCGGTTGGGCGTTTTTCAAAAATCGCAATTTGAGTTGCGCAAAAATATTGTTTTAATATTTTTTAATACTGCTCATATTTGTTGCGAAAAATCACTAGCATTTTCAAAATATTAACATGATTTTTATTAAAGAACTGATTGTAAAAGACAAATTTCATTTGAAGAGAAAATCTCCATTTTCAACATATGTGTAGAGTGACGTGGAAAAAATTTCAAACATTCGCAGTTTTTAAATTTCCTAGTAAACAGAGAAAATTGTATCTCTCACATCTTCCTAAGTGAATGTTTAAAAATTTCTTTCTATTCTTACAAGAAACTTTAAGAAAAAATTTGGAGCAATTTCTTTATAAAGTATTGAAAATGGCCCAGAGGTTTCATGTAAGTACAATATGCCTACTTCCAAAATTTAAAGAATGTTTATCAGAATTGTAAGAATTGACAGCGGGGAGCATCGACCGAAAAATATTTATTTTCGAGAAACCTTTCAAATAATTTAGGCGCTAATGACGTTCACAGACGAGCAGATAAACGGACGTTACTGTAATCCAATTTTTACGTATCCGGTACCCACTAATCGTGGATTCTAGCTACTAAACGTGTTACAAGACGTGACTTACTACAACAATATTTTTCCACCTACGACAAGATTTTTCCATCTTTTCTGTATCAGGGCTCCATAATTCGAGTTTTTCTGTCGAAAAATTTGCTGTTTTGCTGCAGCATTACATAACCTTCTCTATTCTACATATTTTACTTCGCATATACAGTCGACTGTTATAGTGAACTTCTGAAGACAAACATGTTTGGTTCACTATATCCGATGATGTCAAAATTAAAAGGATTTTTTCTACAATAATTGATCTTATTAATAAATGGTAAAATTCATTAACAGCAGGAACTGAAAATTGCAATACCTTTATTTGTACGTAAAAAATCGATTATGTTTGCTTCATAGATTTTTCATTAGATCCTTATCCAAAGTTCGTGCTCTCTCCATTCTTGATTCTGCATTGTCCTCTGTTTCCATGTATTGTAATGCAGTCTTGGCATCTTTCAATGCCTCTTGCCCTGTTGCAACACCATCCCACTCAACGAACCCACTTCAATCGCTCAATATCATACGAGATCCAATTAATTTCCGGGACTTATTTCTCAGTCAGAAGGTCAGTACAGCCGAGGTTCAGGTTTACTATACCGAATTTTCTTATGCTTATTTGTAATGTAAGTGAAACAGGACCAGTGACTAATTCACTATAACCGAGGGATCACTACATCCGAGTTCCTTATAACCGGAGTCGATTGTACGTATATATATATATATATATATATATATATATATATATATATATATATATATATATAATATATGCCAGAAAATGATAGAGTCTATCTCTGACATACGTATCGTTTGATCGTTAGATAAAGTTCAGAGACAATTCTACTTCTATGTATGAAATTAAAATTTCGTCTTTACACTAAGTGATCTGCAACATGGCTACCATCGACTTCAGGTAAACGACACAAGGTTTTGTGAAAAACAATGGTGATGAATAGTGTGCAACTAAGGAGCGAAAATGGTCAATAGTAAAATGTTCAAATATGGAACAAAATAATGGGCGTAGGCAATAGAAATTACGGAGAGTAACAAAAGTTTACTCGCAGACTTTGATACACCGCATACCACCACAATCGTACAACATAAGTTGGTATTCCGTCCAGCGAAAAGGCGCCGAAGTTGCACGGGCGAAGTCTGCCTGATTCCTTGGCAAGTCCTCTGCCTTGCTTCCGGCCTCGTTGAACCGCCGCCGCCGCCGCGTCGGCTCGTTAACAGATCGTGGAGAGCTCGTCTCCGCGCCCGAGCGCGACCGCGACCTCCCCCTCCCCGGGTCGTTCATTTGCCCGCCCGCGACGCCCTGCCACCTGGAGGCGCCCCTGGGGAACGCCGAGTAACGACGGGGACGCGACACGGCGCGAAGCGACGCCACACCACACCGCGCCGCGCCACGCCACGCCGCCGACGCGCCACAGCGACAAGGGGGAGAGGCCAACTGTGAGATCCGGGGAGCGAGTGAGACGACGCGCGATGGCAAAGAAAAGGACGAAAGAAAAATGGAGATGGAGGAGAAAGAGATGGAAAAGGAGGAGATGCAGAGAAGGTGAAAATTGGAGATGGAGAAGGAGATGGAAATGGAGGAGGATGAGATGAAGATGGACGCGGAGAGGGAGGAGATGGAAATACAGAAGGAGGAGGAGGAGATGGAGGAGGAGATGGAGGAGAAGGAGACTGAGGAGGAGATGGAGGAAGTGGAGAAGACGAGGAGGGGTGAGAGAGAATTTGATGGTGAGTAACTGATGGGGAGTTTAGGTTTTAAGTAATGAAAAGGCTAACAGGATTATTAACTCGTTAATATGATTTTCATACATTTAACTTGGACTTGGGACCAGCCTATTAGTTTCAACATTCTTCTTATTATATATCATGATAGGGGATCGTCCCTTTTGTAGGGTAGCATCGATTAGAAATTCCCCACTACTTAGTAAAATCAAGCATTGAACATTCAATTGGTGTCTAATGAAAAATGTGTAGTTAACACACAGCTATCGAAACAACAAAACAGAGAACATTCAGATTGTGAACCAAATGTTGTAGGCGTGACCGCTGCTGTGTAGCGAACGTAAGCAAGTAGATAGCGAGGAAGAAGTAAAGGGTTGAGACAATGTCGATAGTCCGCGGTTCAAGACCAGCAACTGAAATGTTTTCTAAAAATCGTTATTAGTAATAAAGCTTACATTAGTAGGTGATCGTTATTTGCACTGGATATTCTTAGCAAATACAATATTTGACAAATTAGTATACCTGACCATTAAAAACGCTCTTGCAATTTTAACAATTATCAGGCACTAACTTAATCTAATAGATCGTATATTATACTGTATGATTTATAATTCAAAATGAAAGCATTCACTAGACCGATATTTTGATGATTGAAGGCACTCAACAGTCATTAATACTGTCAGTGTAAAAAATGTTTTATTCTGAGAGATGGAGTTGCTCCTCCCGAGATGGATGTTAGGACCCGGCGCCTAACTACCGTCGACTTGCAGGGAGTTTCCCTTCCCACGTATCTCTCAGTGGGGCACCGCCCCAAATGACAAAAGAACTAAGCGTCAGACTGGTCTCCCGACTAGTGTGACACTGCACTGCATGTAGGTGTAGTTGCGTGTGAGAGAGTTGAGAAGATAGCACAAGGAAGAAACAGGAAAAATCGCGCGTTGCCTAGAGACCGTTTGTTTCGATACTTCTCGGTCATTACCCTGGTGGTGATCGGAGAAACCACGGACAACTACTGTTCGGAGCAACGAACCTCTAAAATTCTCCTCCAGAAAGCAGCTGAATTCGTCCTAGCAACACGTTCTATGCAATTATTGGGATAAAGTGATTCCTCCGTTCCTGTGTGAGACCCCCGTGTGGCTTTGTGGGAGGCGTCCGTTCGATGCACCTTGGCTGAGACTGGCAAGGGCTCTTCCGAGAAGGGACGCTGCAGCTTTTCTCGATCAAAAGGGCTCGCCAAGGGCCCTTCCAGGAAACCGAAATGGAAATGGACGCAGAGGTAGAGCGTTCTGGGAAATGCTGTTGCAAGATCAATGAAATGTTCAGTCCAAGAACGTCGCATTCTAAATAATAATGTAAAGAGATTTTATTGAGTTTAGAGAAAGAGTACAGTTTTCTTATTGAATTTCCTTCCAAAAGTTGTATTGCTACGCAAACTGCAGCAAGAGAGTTTGAAGTGGTCACTAGCTACAGAAAAACAAGCACTTAATATAAATGAAAAATCTCTAATATTATAACTTTGAACATTCAAGAAGTCTCTTTCAATATTAACATATCTTATAATATTAATAACAGTCGAGTGAATGTTGTTGATGAGGGAAAAATTAATTTTTGAGTTGGGAAGAAAGCCAATTTTTTATCAATTGTGTTGTTTTATTAATTAACTTCAGAAAACTTAATAGAAGTTATTCAAAAAACATTTTAGGCACTTATTTGTGCTTGTATTCGTATTCACAAGTACATGTTTCATGAAGCTGTAATTGACACCTGAAATACGAACTGATTTCCATAACAAAATTTGGACATTCAAATCCTGTACTGGAACATTTCAAAAATAAACTTAATAATTTTTTTGGAAATCTTGGATTAAATAACTAGTATTACCAGAAGAATTAATAAGAACAATCACGCATTGGCTTTAGATATTAGAGCTGTACCTATATTTTCTGTAAAGATATTTCTTTCCTCTGAATGTTGATAGAAACCACCGATCACAAACTTCAAAGAACATAACAATAAGACAAGTATAAGAAAAGATAAGAAGGAGGAGTGGGAATCCAATCCCCCCCTCCACACATTCATACTTGAATACACATACGTACACACACATATATATACAACCACCGTACTCAATTCTACTAATTGACCTTTACGATTCCTAAAATAGTTTGTATGACTTTTGCCGCCTATGCCTATTTTGCCCTTTCTCCTATGCACTTACTGCTCCTACCCACATTCAGTTGTATGCTCTCACCGCTGAAAATAAGACCATATATTGCATAATAATAATAATAATAATAATAATAATAATAATAATAATAATAATAATAATAATAATACTGCTCTTCCATATCACCACCTCCATCTGATACACTCCGATAATTTAATATTACGATATTGCCGAACACTGACCTACATACTAACATTGATAACTAATAAATATGTTAATGTCAGAATGATAAAGTACTGATTTTATCATACTTAACATCAATTTTATCATACATAAAGTATTGATACCGGACAACACCTTTTATTTACTTAAGTATTAGAAAGTATCTACCTCATCAACGATCTAATCAATTTATTATATTGACATAAATACACTGAACATCGAACTCTATAATAATATGAGTATAATAGCAACGACATACTAACATTACTATAATAAATTTGATATACTACCATTGATGTAAAAATATTTTCATTCTAACGTTTATGCTTACTAGCATACTTATATACTTACATCATAGTTATTTGCATACTTTTATCATGATACTAACGTTAACTTCGACTAATTGGACGTAGACGCGAAATTTATATTTACTTCTAAGAATGAAAACAAAGGAACACGGCTTCCCTCAATCGCGTAAGGATTTTGCTGTCCCGGCATGTGCCTTAACTTTTTGATGCAGAAAGACGCGGATAATGATTAAAACATTGTATACGACATCACAGAAATCAAATTGCGGAAAAACGAGTGATTTAACTAGTATATTTTAATATTTACTGGCTCTAACAAGGTTCCAACAATCTTTAGGCCAGATTTCTTATAGAATTTGCTTACAAAGAGTTTGATATTCGTAAATATATCTTTTTTGTATTTTTATTAACAATTCTTCCATATTCCATTGCAGATTTTTATCAATGGTAATCCCTAAGTTTATGATTTCGTCATTACGACAAATGACTACACTGATAAGAATGACATCTACAGCTGTACTTTTATCTATCTTTTGCTCGTTTAGAGCAAATTACGAAGGACTGACATTTCAAATAATTTAACGAAAGGACATTTAATTTTGACCACCTAAAAACACATAAACGTGCGATCTACGTATCTATTGACTTCACTTACATGATGTTGAAATAATACATATATAAATTTTGTAATCAACAGCATACATATAGCTGACAAGCTGATGCTTATGATTTACAAAATTGAAAAGGGTTTGGTAGATCATTAAAATGTGTTTTAGAAAAATTGCCTGTTTCTCTCGCACAACGTAGTTCCTTCCCTCGCCTTATCTGCAGGATGTAAATAGCTGCATGGGGAAGGCACACTGAGTAAACACTACTGACCAGAGATCATTCCCGCTTCGCACGTCCCTTGGGCAGAATTCAGTTGGCAGGCCTGTTTCGCTCCCACTGCTTCCACCAACGCTAGCACATCTACACCTCCCGCGTCACCACCAATACTCGCTCGAGACCCTGCGACGTTCCCTCTCGCTTCCCCGGCACATTATTCTTCCACAGCTCTCACTCGCGCCACCGCTCTCGCTGTAAGCACCGCCCTCGCTCGCGTCACCACTCTCGCTCGCGTCACCACTCTCGCTCGCGTCACCACTCTCGCTCGCGGCACCACTCTCGCTCGCGGCACCACTCTCGCTCGCGGCACCACTCTCGCTCGCGGCACCACTCTCGTTCGCGGCACCACTCTCGTTCGCGTCACCACTCTCGCTCGCGTCACCACTCTCGCTCGCGTCACCACTCTCGCTCGCGTCACCACTCTCGCTCGCGTCACCAATCTCGCTCGCGTCACCAATCTCGCTCGCGTCACCAATCTCGCTCGCGTCACCACTCTCGCTCGCGTCACCACTCTCGCTCGCGTCACCACTCTCGCTCGCGTCACCACTCTCGCTCGCGTCACCACTCTCGCTCGCGTCACCACTCTCGCTCGCGTCACCATTCTCGCTCGCGGCACGGCTCTCGCTCGCGTCATCGCACCTATTCACGTAACCGCTCCACACTGGCACCCCGACAATTCAGACACCACCCCCACCCACGCCCCTCCCATTTCGCTAGCGACCCTTCACCAACGCACCCCCGCCCGATGTTCCGCCACCGCTTCCCTCGGGACGCTGCGTGCCACCCTCCCGTGAGACCGCCCGACACCTCGCCTCCCAGCTATCACGTGACTGCAGGCGGCGAGGCCCCATAGCATTTGCACATCTTCACGCTTTCCGTCCTATGCGCACTCGCCGACAACGATTGGGCGACTTCGAAGTCAAACTGGGGATGGAAAGTGAGGAAAATGCTTAATTAGTACATCTTTTTTCTGACTCAAAAACACAAGAAGAATACAAATTTTAATTTACAATCTTTGCAAGCTTACAACGCCTAAATAAAACCGGAATATCATTATTTTATTATTTATTTAATACATCAATATTCACAAGCTTAATATTGCATTCCGTGTTTATCCAACGAATTATATGAACGAAAAATTCATTCCGACATAATTAACTTCTATTAAGCACCTTCACGTCTCCCTGTCCATTTACGCACCTCCATCCTATACACCTCTATCCTATACCTTATACATTTTTCTGCCTACTTTAATTTATTAGGCAAGCTGTTATAAATACTAGTACCAAGACAGACCACATATTTCTAATTTCCCCCACCAAAACCAATTTCATGAAATCAATTGGCCTGTGTTTTATCGTAATGTACATCTATTCTTCACTAATTTTTTAAAATAATCTGCTTACTAGTATTCTCAACTCCATAAATAAATGTTAATATATCATTAACAATTTCCTTTTCCAATTTTAAAATATTCAGTTCCAAATACATAGCCGTAACATTTTCCAATCAACTATTTAATACCACTCAATCTTCTATTTAAAACATTCTCTGTTCTATCAATATCAGATTTACAAGCCTGATGTAAAACTATTGAACAATGATTAACATCAGAAAAAATAATATTTTTAAATAACATTTCCTTTGCCTTTTTTGCTAATTGTTTTTAATTTTCTCCTTACTGCAATTTTTAACAAGAACAATGTGACAATCAAACTTTAACTTTTCATCCTAAATCACCTCTAAACACTTAAAGCTTTCTGCCTAGTCAATGTTTTCATTTTCATTTATAGAAATACTTCTTACCTTACTTCCTCCCTTCGACCTATACTATTCACAGTACAGTCGGGCAAAATGCATTCTAATGAATTCGATTGTTTCTACTTTGCTTTTCCACTGTGAGAGGACGTTCACGCTATTTATCTGCCCATGAATTCTATACATAGGTCTCTGTGAAGGATCGGAACAGTCAGTACCACTCATTGTCAGTTGTTTTTGGCAGTATCCAGTGCCTTCTCTGGGCCCAGTTTGTTGGTAGTTTGAGTGTATTTCATTTGTGATAAGCACTATGAACCCCCTTTCAAAGGACAAAATAATTTAATATAGAATTTAAATTAATTTTAGCAAAATAAAATATTAGTATTAAAACATCAACTACTTTCTCCAATTATTTGTAAGGGTCATTCATAATTATGCAAAAAACTATTACATTTTAAAAGAATTATACATTCCATTATGTAAATATTTAATTTTGAGAAACAGATTTCATTGAGTAAAAAATATTTATCTTTAATATTGCAAGCCATCACTAATTGTGAATTTTTTTCAAAGCGCAGATACGCACGCTCTAGCACTCCCAAACCATAATTTAGTTTCGCGTCGTATCGCCTAAAGAAAACCTTTAGGAACCTAACCCCGCCTTCTTGCATCCATGAGCCTTAGAGAGTGGCTTTCTGAGTCCCTGTCGTAATATCGCTCGCACGTGCTCATGAGTCGCCCCCACCCCCTTTTCAAATAGGATAATGTCACCTTTGTGAAACAAAGATTGACCCAAACAGAAGGCAGAATTCCCTGAGCTCTATATTTAAGGTAATTTTTCATGCGCACGTGTGCTAACACGCTCTTCTGGGCAGAAATAGACAAAGGTATATTCAAAAACCCAATGAAATGCTTAACATAGCCAATCTAAACACAGCGAGCCATCACGTGGCGGTCGGAAAGTTGTGAAATAGGATGGAAAGAATTATTTAGAAGAATAAAGGAAGTATGCAGACGGCGAAAACGTACATGTAGTGCGTATTTGTGTGTGTCAGTATGTGTGTGTGTGTGTGTGTCAGTATGTGTGTGGGTGGGTGTCAGTGTGTGTGTGTCAGTGTGTGTGTGTGTGTGTGTGTGTGTAAGTAACGGAGGAGGACAGGACAAGAAAGAAGAAGGAAGATCCACACAGTCCGTGGACCATTTGTAATGGTATTGATTTCGCATTCACCAGTGTGATAAGCCAAGAACACTGGGTTTAGTTTTAATGTTAGAATCGTCAGCCAGCGTTAGTAATACCAGCATTATTTTCAAATTCGGGGGTCAAAGAATATGCGTTGTTAGGACAACCGATCAACAAAGTTTAATATTCTATGCTTGATGTCATAACGCTTTGCAGATGGACACGGCCCCGAATATATTATATGGAAAAGGTGTAGAGAGGGCTTTGAAAGCTATGATCTTGTAAAAGGACAAATGGGATCATTCTCTAGAAAAACAATAAAGTGAACGCACGTAAGCGGTTGGTGGGGTGCGAACGGATTTTCAGCGTAGGCTGGGTATCGTTTAAATGATAGTGAAGCGGGAAATTATGATTAGTTTGAGGTTTGAGAGCTTAGTATTTTTTAAATTATAGTATTAATTATAATTGGAAATTTTGTTAATGTAGCTGGAATTTTGAATGAAAATAGAGTTCTTGTTTCGAGGGGATATATATTAGGGTAGCTTCGTAAATGGAAGGATTTTTCAATTAGTAGCTGAAGATAGACAGTCGCGAGTAAGTGTTTCATACGAAACACAGATAGGGAATGTCGCGACCGCATATTAATTTTATGAGAAATATTAAGTCTTATTAACAGCAAATCGCTGAGGACATTCTGGATCATTTTTAATTTAAGCAAGAACGCAAGAGTTGGTGTAACAAGGAGTCCACGAACAATCTGTTAGTCAGTCAAAAAGCCATCTATCAAGATATTATAGTAAGCTTACGAACCATTGTCAAACACGTACGGTGTTTTAATGTTCTATATACAAAATTAATTCTCATGAGATAGAAAGAAATTGTAATAATATAAGAATAAATGTTAAATTTTTATTGTTGAAAAAGGCTGATCATTTATATTAGTTGCCATGAATCTAATAATTGGTTTCAATCATTAGAACTTCCAGGAATCGTGATTCTGTATAGAATTACACGTCCACATGCCACAGGCAAGGGGTAATATGTTGTACGTAGAACTCCTGGTTAAGTTGAAAGTAAAATTCAATATTGTTAAATTTCACCCCTGGTATTGATGGGATTGATAGTTTTCCGTAAAAAACTACCGATTAGACAAGCCGACCGATAGAAATCTCCACCAGCCAGCTACAGAATTTGACAACAGCAATGCTGTTGCTGTTGCAACCCGCTGAGCTGCAACCCGCTGAGCTGCCTCAGAGGGTACCCCAGCAAGAGGCAGCGCCTTGCGCGAATGTTTAGGAGCTTCCCAGAGGGCGCTGAGCGTGGGAGGCGCGTGGAGCAGCGAGCCCCCTCGGCTGAGGCCTTTCCATCAATTGCCTATTTAGGAGGCGCCATAAAACTTTGAGGCGCGGCGCCGAAGGGCGGAATTAAGTTGCAGGCGGCGCACGCGGCGCGCGATCAGCCCCGTGGGCGGCAGCCCCTCCCCCACCCCCCACCCGCGACCACAGGTTAACGAGTTCTCCGTGACCACGTGGCCGCGGTGGGGGCGGGGCCGGGAGCGAAAGCGGGGGCGGACTAGGAGCGATGGAGGCGGCGGGATCGGTGCGTGGGTGGAGGAGGAACAAGAAGGGCGTGAGTGGATGCTGAGGTGAACGTGGAGGTCAATGAGATGAAAGTGGTGGGAGGGGGAGAGATTGGGGAGGGGACGAGGCGGACGCTGATGAGAGAACGAGAAAGCGGCAAAATAGGTGTGTGGAAAAAACGAAGGCTTAAACGGGAGAGAAAACAAGAAAGCAGTAAAACAGGTGTGTGGAAAGACCGAAGGCTTAAGTGGGGGAGAGAACAAAAAAACAGTAAAACAGGTGTAGGGAAAGAACGAAGACTTAAGCGGGGAAGAGAACAAGAAAGCAGCAAAACAGGTGTGGGGAAAGAACGAAGACTTAAGCGGGGGAGAGAACAAGAAAGCAGCAATGCAGGTAAGGGGAAAGAACGAAGACTTAAGCGGGGGAGAGAGCAAGAAAGCAGCAAAACAGGTGTGGGGAAAAAACGAAGACTTAAGCGAGGCAGAGAACAAGAAAGCAGCAATACAAGTAAGGGGAAAGAACGAAGACTTAAGCGGGGCAGAGAACAAGAAAGCAGCAATGCAGATGTGGGGAAAGAACGAAGACTTAAGCGGGGGAGAGAACAAGAAAGCAGCAAAACAGGTGTGTGGAAAGAACGAAGACTTAAGCGAGAGAGAGAACAAGAAAGTAGCAAAACAGGTGTGGGGAAAGAACGAAGACTTAAGCGAGGGAGAGAACAAGAAAGCGGTGAAACAGGTGTGGAAAAGGACGAAGACTTAAGCGGCGGAGAAAAAAAGAAAGCATAAAAACAGATGTGGGGAAAGGACGAAGACTTAAGCGGGGGTGGTCTAAAGACGAAAGTGAAGGAAGGAATGTATCGGAGAAGAGAAGGCTAGGTGCAAGAGGCATTGTTCGAAGCGAAGAAGAGAACGAAACAGGGGTGGATGGTGCTGCCGTACCGCACGCAGTGGCGCAGTGGCAGAACGGACGGAGCGGGGAGGTGACGGAGGAGAAAAACGGAGCTGAGACTGGCTGAGAAGGAGCCTGAGAGGAGGAAGGAGGAGCAATGGAGGGTAAGGAAAAAGTGAAAGAGGCTGCAGTGAATCGGAGTGCCCGTGCTGATATACGGATGACGCACAGAAGAAATAGAAATAGCAAAGTAAAGCGAACGAAGTTTTATTAATGTATTCAATTGCAGATTAGGCACGTTGGAAGCTTCTGATATACACATGTGAGGAAATTCAGAAGGAAGTCCCTTACCAGTTGCTTTCGCCGATCTTTCCGTTTAACTGAGCTTATTTGCAATAGTTGAAAGTCCTCGCTAAATGCAGTTACAAATAAAAACCAAAATTATCGACGAGCACAAAACATTCCAGCTGAGTGGGCTCTGAAAATGGATCTCTATCTTCAAATACACAACATTTTGTGAAGTTACATGTCGCCAAAATTTTCAAAATGTTTCCTGTTTCCCTACAAAATAATAAGAAAAATATTATTACTATAGATTTAGGTAGTGGAATAGACTAGGGTTTGAAATACGTTTCTCTGATATGTCCACGATTTTCTAGAAGTTCCGCAGAATACTAAATGAATTACAGGAGGTGTGTCTGCAATAGACGTTGAGCAAAACGTCTGGTATTTATGTAACAAAATTCATTCATCATACCGAGTATTTCGGTTTTATTTTTAGAAAACTAGATAATAAATATTAATAGATTATTTCTAAAGGTTTGAAGAAACCCAATTTGCATTTCTGGAAATAATCCCATCTCTCTCGCTACAGTGTTAAGAGCTTAAGTTCAAATTAGTCCGTGGAGTAAAAATTGCGTCGCCAGGTGGCAGGCAGATTGACACGACCAGCACGAAATATATCTCGCAGCATCGGGTAAAAACGTGACTAGATGAAGGCCTGGCAAGCGAGCAGATGAGTTGGCGGGCGGGCGTGGACGGGCGGGGGCGGGCGGGCGGGCGGGCGGCGGGCGGGCGGGCGGGGGCGGGGGCGGGCGGGCGTGGGCGGGGGCGGGCGGGGGCGGGCGGGCGGCGGGCGGGCGGCCTTTCGGGCGGGCGGGCGGGCGGACGGCGGGGTGGGACGGCGGGGTGGGGGACGGGCGGGGTGGGGACAGGCGGGGCGGGGATGGGCGGGGCGGGGACAGGCGGGGCGGGGCGGCAGGGCAGGGGCCGGGCGGGGGGCGGGACGGGCGTGGCGGGGACGGGCGTGGCGGGGACGGGCGTGGCGGGGACGGGCGGGGCGGGCGGGCGGGCGGGCGGGCGGGCGGGCGGGCGGGCGGGCGGGCGGGGCGGCATCGCCCTCAGCCGCTCCCTGGCGGGGCTGCGGCGCAACGAGTGCGTGCGCGAGTGGCACCGCGCGAAGACGCAGCGCTGGCGGCCGGGGGCGGGGGCGGGGCTGGGCGAAGCGGAAAGGGAGACACGAGGACGGTGTCAAAGAAGAGAGAAAAAGTGGTATACGTGGACAGAATCGGGCGGGGGAGGAAACCATATTACGGAGAAAAAGAGGGAAGTGTCTGAAGGGAAAGGTGTAAAGTTGCTGAGGAATAACAAGAACTACTGGTGCTAAAACTGCTCATACTTTCTCTCCCGTTATTTCTCTCAAAATTACGAGAAAATTACTAAAATTTTCGAAAAATTGTAAATAACCATATTTCAAAATCTATCTTTAAGGAACAGATTTCATTAAGGGAAAAATATCTCTCTTCATAATTGTAGTTGTAGGAAGACGCCGAAAAAATTTTGAATTTTTGCAATTTTCGAAAAATCTGAGTTTTCAACGAACATGATACCTGCACCATTTTCTTAAACGTCCTTCACATTATTGAACAACATATTTAATAAAAAATAATGGAGCCGTTTTTTGAAAATTTGAAAAATGTCCCAGGCACTTAATTTAAAGTACCGCCCCCACCCCAAATTAAAATATGTTTCAAATTCACGAGGCCGCGACATCTGCCAGATCGATTGGGGAATATCAATTTTGAAGAAAATCGACTGAACGGTTGCGTTGTTCACACGTGGACAGACAGACAGTCGGTTGGTGGGACGGACAGACAAACGTTTGTCGTCATTCGATTTTTCGGTATCAAGGACTCTCAAAACAGGGATTCTGTCTAGAGGATTTTTTCCCTTAATTTAGCAACAGGATTTATCCACTTTTTCGTTACCAGGGGCCTGTAGTAAGTGTTTTTCTGCCGACAATCTGCCATTTTTTCGTGCAAAATGTCATAACTTTCTCTCTACTTCAAAGTGAGAAAGTAAAAAGAGCGAGAGAGGGGAAAAGAACATATAGATGAAGAGTGGATTCCAGAGTCGATACGAATGAAGGGGCGAAGAGGAGTGGTGAAGACATGTTTGTAGGAGGGGTGAAAGTGAATTAAGGAGAGGGAAAAGACAGCAGATACGAAGGGGATAATGACGAGACCAGAAATATAATGAGAGGCAGGGAAGTGATGAGCAGAGAGAACAGGAGAGAAGTGGAGGAAAGAACGAGAAAGAGAGCAACGAGTACGAAAGACGGGAGGAACTAGTGAGGTGGGAGCAGCTGTGGAAGCGAATGACGAAAGATGTAACGGATAACGTACGCATGGACAGATGAATTACGACGAAAAGGAGGGACGGGCAGAGAGAGGAGAGGTGATGATGGCCTACAGGGCAAAAGGAAGAAAGGAGAGTGGATGGGGAGTGAGAGAGGAGGAAAGGCATCCATACGGCATTCGACCCTCCCTTTCCGAACCCTCCCTCGCAACGCCCTATCTCGCTCCTCCCGCCGCCCGCAAAACCGACCGTCAGCAGCGCGGCGCGCGGATCGCAGGAAAAAAAACAACAGCGGGCGCTACGCTGTTCTCAGCGCCACGGGGCCATCCTTCAATATTAATAGCGCGCGGCTTTCTTGCAGCAGCCGGTCGCACCGCGCTCTCTCCATTCACTCACCCGCAGCGCAAGGCGCTTCAGGACTAGCAAATCCGCTGCACTCTACTCTCGACTCGTACAAGCCACCGAGGAAAAAATTGAATAATAATCATTATATATTATTTCTAAAACGTGTTATGTAAACATCTCATTTCCAGATGAGCTACTTAGTCAATCGCAGCAAATAATATGTATTTTGAAAGCTGGAAGACCCCAATGTCTGCAAGTGTAGCTCACATTTGTGAACGTTATTTAAAGATCGTTGGGAAGCTTGTGAGATGTGGTTGTGGCGAAAAATATTGGTTTACGGGAAAGAAGAAATTCTAATAATGTAATTTTACAAGTCAAGGAGAAGAGATCCTTACTAAAAACCATTTTGAACAGGAAAGCAAAATTCTTTGAACACATTTTGAGACATAACCAATTCTTAAGCACAATTTCGGACTGTAAAATAGTTAAAAAGAGGAAGAGGGAGACCTAGAACGAAAATTTTAAAACAACTTCAAACCGAACTACACATTGATGACGAGGATAACGGAAGACAATATCATGGCAGCAACGACAAGGTGCATTTTTGCTTTAGTATTATATACAAACATTAATAATATGAAAAAAAAGTTTTTTTTGAAATGTCGATGTCACGCACAACCTGGCGGTAAGGCGGGTAGTATCACTGTCAGGCGAGACCTAGCAGAGCGAGGACGGTCGCACGGAGCAGGGTAGAATCGAGAAGCCAGGGAAGGCTAGGACAGAGCAGGTCACTCCAGGTCACGCTAGACCAGTCTAGGGAAAGGGTACTATATATATGCATTCATTTTCCAGCCTGAATAGATTAATAAGGTAAATAAATATCAAGAAAAGTGTACCGATTCCCTTTTAATCTTCCCGTGCGATTTAATCGCAGTCTCCACTAGTTTTGTATTAACAAATATGGGAAAAAAACATTATTGTTACAGTAGGTTATGCATCTAAAGAATCGGGTGTTATTATGCATATGTATAAACAAAAATAGTACTTTGATTTTGTTTTTATCTATTGCCACATAAAAATCGAGGCGTAAACGAAGAAAAAATTTACAATTTTCATTTTTCTTTCGTAATATTATGAATTATTACTGAATTATTTTCTTTTTATTATCCCTCTTCGTAACTTGTTAGTCTTAACAAGTGAATCTGCTAATTGTTAGTTTTACCCGAATCTCCAATACCTAAGATTCGACAACAACAAAAAGAGAATTTCTAAATACTTTATTTTATTCTCTTCCATCTTATCGATGTATTTACAAGAAATCTGTCTAGAAAGAAAAGACAAAATATATTCTTGAGAGTTAGCTTGTACTCTGAGATAAATGCAGACCCCCAATAACACTTTTACACTAATGTTTCTTTGAAGAATCTCTCCATCTATTCCTTAGACCGTAATCTACAAAATGAGACCTTTTTGAACTTGCTTTTGCTTTTGTGGTGCATTGCGTCGTCAGAGACATGGAGATCTCTAATTGTAGGTGAAATGATAATGATCATTGGATATTCTTTGCCATTTAATCGCGCGGATCTAATTGCCTTTGTTGATAGACACTTCGAAATATTCAAGTTGTCACTCTCGATACAGACTACGTTATGTAAGGAGACTTTAACGTTCACACGAATTTAGCTAGTATGAAGCATTATCGCGGTCAGCTTTGTCATACTGTGTATCAATTGCGCATCACTACGTTAATTCTTTGCCCTCCAAAGAATTCCGTACAGTTTCTTCATACAAGATACTGAAGGGTAAGAATAGAAAATGCTCCGCAATCAGAAACGAGAATTAATCTAGCACGTAATTTGTGCCATTAAACTTGATTGGAAGTTCCTGTATCTGACGCACTAATCTTAAACTACTATGAATACGCGAAACACACTCGTAAATCAAAGCACTGCAATTCAAATTTTCAAGCCCTCGTTTCGAACACGCTATTTCATAACATATTTCTTTCCTCTTCTGGATTAACTACTGTAACCAGGAAATTTACCTGCCAAATGACCCAACTCCGGAATTCTGGCTCCATTTGACGGTGAACATGGCACCGGAACCTATAAGTGGTCGTTTCTGCCATGTCATTGCAGAATAGATTAACGCAGCAAGCAAGTCCCTTTTGAATGGCGGGGACAGGGAAGGACATTATTAATGATCGGTTTCCAATAGTTTATCTAGAGATACACATAAACATTTGCAGCATTCATTCGGGCATAGTTAAGTACGACCGTGAAGCTTATAGTCTTTTAATACACACTGTTTTGTTTTAGAACAATAAATAACAGATAATATTCCACACATTACTCAGCTGCGCTGTCGTATTAATTCTATTGATTGATATACATCCGGAGTGATGTCGCGTTTAATCTCCCTACGTTACAAAGTTTGTAAATCACGAACAATTTTTATTCATAAACACATATCCGATTTTAAATCAATGCAAAAGGCATAAATCACGCATCCTATGCAATTATTTGCGTATTGTTCACCAGGCGTGTCGGGCAGACGATCGAGACCTGCTTGCTAACTCAGCCGTGCGAAGCGCTGGCGTCGCGTGTGGGCACCAGCTGTGCGGCACACGACCAAGCGGTTCTTTTAGAAATCGTAATTGACGATAAACAATCGAGCCGCCGTTTGAATATTCAGTAGGTAAGCGACGTTGTTTGATATAATTTTTACCTCGAGCAAGAGATCTGTGTCGCCTGCTGCTCAATGGTTTCGAAAGTATTCGATTTTGTCGAAATAATTTGGTAAATTTAGAATGTATAGTTAAAAATTCACTGTTTGTTGAAGATTGAAACAAAAAGGCATTTAAAAGTAATATATGTAATTCAGACGTAGAGTAGACGTCATGGCAATATAATGAAAAATGCTTTCAAATGGCAACTTATACGCATAGTAATAATATTCACTTTTACAAAAACTGTAATTTACAGATTAATCGTTTCGGAGAGAAATGAAGATACATCTCAATCTTCTTTATGTTTTTCTCTGGAAGGTGCACGAAGAGAAAAGGATGATCGTGTAATCAGAGATGAAATACATACAAAAATATGTGCTTGTGCAAAAAACTCGTGGGAGAACGCGGCGTCCCCAAACATTTCCTCTTTGTAGTGTTATTTACTCATCAATTATTCAGATGTTCCAAGGAGTGCATAACATTATTTAAAGATCTGCTATTGTACGTAGAAGTTATGCAGAAAACATCCAAGTCACAAGAATTAATATGGTTGAAAAGTGGCTAGGAAAGTTGGGACATGTCTTATAATTTCCAGCAGCAAGGACACACTCCAAAAATTACGTATGTGTCGGATGAGGCTGGGATGAAGAAAAGTTGATAAGTTAGATATGTTTGGGATGAGGAAAAGTTATCAGAACTATGTATTCAGTATATGGAAAATAGAAAACCCCAAATTATTATTATTATTATTATTATTATTATTATTATTATTATTATTATTATTATTATTATTATTATTTTTAATATTATTATTATTCGTATTTCTTTTATTATTACTACTATTACTATGATGTAAATTGACAGAGCATCTGGTTCACATTAAAATGAACATTACATTATTGAAGCACTGTTATTTAAAAAATTTTATTGTGCTTTTCAATATTTGTTAAAAGTTATTTTTTCCATAAAAATCCACATTTGTGATAATAGACACTGTATTTATTCATTTCTTTGTGACACGATCAATTTAGTGTTCACAGGGATCGGTCATTGAACACATTTACGAAAGTAGTTGTGCAATCAAAGATAAAATAAACATCTTAACCTTCCGATCTCTTAACCAGATCTTTCTTAAATATTTGAAGAGTATAACTATGGACAGCGTTTTAAAAGAAAATGGTCCTGCTGAGAATATTACTAGAGTGTTTCTCATCTTGGATGTCCTTGGCCGGGTAAAATCGATGTACGTTGAAAGCATGCCCGGCCTGAAAGTGATTCAACCTTGTGGATAAAGATTTTGAAGAAATGGCGATATAAAAAGGTCCAAAATGATTTCTGTCTCACACATTCCGCATTTCGAATCTCGAATATAAAATTCCAATGCATATAACACTCTTCCTAAATATCATGAATGCACCAAATGAAATAATTTACTCATGTATAGATATTACTAAAAAAGACAACAGAGACTACCGTACGTTCAGATGCGATGAGGAATAGGATGATGCTGACAACAGACGAACCGTCAGATGAACAATCCAACAGAAAGTGATGCAATGTTTTTAAAACGCGTTTTTTGCCTTCAAAAACCCACTTACTTCCTTTTCTTAAAACTGAAAATTATTTTGTTTGCAGGAATTTGTAACTTTTTCTAACGAGAAGTCCAGTCGTTTATTGTACGTTCTACGAAGTAGAATTTCCCCGTTTTAGATTGTTGCGTTCGGGTTTGAATTTTGAAATTATGATCCCATCTGATCTTCTACATCGATTTCAGAAGCCTGATCCGAATTTCCTTCCATGCACGAAAACCTAATCCGTTTCCTACAGTGCGCCAGAAAAGTGTCTCCGCACCGAGCTGAATCGGAGCTTTCAATAGAAAGCAAAAAATAGCATTTATATTGGTAGCAACCAGATCACTGGGAAACAAGTAAAGGGGACCACACTTCCAGCATGTATTATGATTGTGGTGAGTACGAAATTTACGATTTCTTTTGTTGCATGCTGCAGCTCGTGCTACCTCACGAGACTTGCATTTACTTGGTACTCTCACGAGACTTGCAGGCACTTGCATTTATATTGGTAGCAACCAGATCACTGGGAAGCAAGGTGTCATGACGGGGAGACTTTCCTGGCGTGCCAAATAAATCACTAAGCCTAGTCTCTTTTATGCATTTTGAAACCGGAATTAATTCGTTGTGAGGGTGTCTGTTACCAGAGAATTCAGAGGGTTTTATTTTTCTGTTTTTGGCCTAGTTTATAAAACGGTTTCCAATTGCGTGGGCGGTGGAGGTGGGGGCCCGCCGCGTGCGGAGCGGCCTCTGACCTCGTCGCCCCGACGCGACGGGCGGCGCACGCGGCGCAGCAATTAGTTGCACCGGCCTCGCCCTGACCCCACCGACCACCCCGAAGGGGCTCTCAAGTCCCCGCCCGCCCACTGCAGCAAACCAACTGTACAACGCCGAAAAACAAGTACAACACCACCACACGGGAACTGCTGGGAAGAAAGCCTTCTATGGGGCGTACGCTATGATTTTAATCCAACTCAATTATGAGAAGAAATAAAAGAGGTCATCTTCGTCAACATATTAGTTTTATTAAGATTTTGAAGGCTTTGCCGTCATCGTCAGTCTACAAGATACAGAAAAATATAACAAAATTACAAATAAAATACAAAATAAGGTAGAAAATTAAATTACAATTAATAGATACTGTAATAATCTTCCACTGTTGTTACCTATCCTATCCGCGCGTAGGGCTGCTAATGCAATAGATTCACCTGCTCTGCCTTGCTACACGGCTATACTTCTAATATCATAAATACGTCTTTATTTCTGGGAACACTAAATTACCGGAATGATCCCAAATCATTACAATACATTTAAATTTTTAGTTACAGATAGCAGATAAAATTGCAAAATGAGAAATGCAACGGGAGGATTAGTAGCAGTTCAAACTAAACATTATAAATACCAATAAAGAAAGACACATTATATGATTGCAAAAGATAAGGAACATATGGCAGATAAAATTGCAAAAATGAAATGCGACGGGGGGGATTAACACAGATAACAGCAGTTCAAATTTCAGATTATAAATATAAATGAAGAAATATACATTCTCATATTGCAAAAGATTAAAAAAATAAAAAATAAAAAAATATAACGATAAAAAAATAAAAATTTAAATAAATATAAAAAATATAAGAAATGCGGGATAATAATAATTAATAGCAAATGATATTACAAAGATTGGGAAATAATTGAATAATAAGTTGAGCCGCTTTGCTTACCTCGCTGCTTTCGGCAAAAGTCGGTAGACTTCCTTTCCTCTGAGCTCAATCTACCGACTTTTGCGGCAATCTTAATAAAACTAATATGTTGACGAAGATGACTTCTTTTATTTCTTCTCATAAGAACGTCAACAACACATCAGAATTCCCAAAATTCAACTCAATTATGCCCTAATTTACGAGGAGAGTCTCAGGTCATGAGGTCCGCTCTTCCGTCTGACCACGCAAATTTTGCTATGCTCAGTTCATCATCTAGCGGGGAAAGAAGTTATTACTTGAGCGACGAAAAGGGCGATTTCAGTTTAGCTCAGAGTCTTCGTTTACACTTGAGGATCGTTTACATGCAGTGAATCTACCACATGAGGGCCGTTTTTACTTCCCTTCCGAAGGAAGGCGTTTAAGGGCTCTTTCGCTCTTAAAAATCCACGGTTTCGATCGTGTTTAAACCCGCGAATTTGGGTAGAATAGCTCGATACGGTCACCGGTACCGCATCGATGCTGCTATTGTCTAATATACAACCACCACGGCCATCGGGCTTCTCTGTCGTTCAACTTGATGTTGGGCGGCAGTCCTTGTCTGCTTAGTCATGCGGGCGATTTTTTAACCCTCTTTGATACCAAACCAAATTGAAGGGGTTATGGTCGGTGATCAACTCGTAGAAATGACTCGCATTTATTTCACAAATATTGGTCAACTTGTACTTGATTCGTTTTACTCACTACTATTCTTGTCATTCCGCCAACTGGAGAATGATTGCAGGATATCAATGTATTTTGTAGCAAACATGTAAGAAAAGTACTATTCAATACTTCGTTTTTAAGAAATATTATTTACATTAATAATTCTGTGATTAAAATTTAGATTATTACCGTTTTAACTAAAAACAGGATCAATGTTAACAACACAGACTCCTTTAAATTTGGAGTTTATACCCTGACCGTTATTGACGAATTTATTCACATGCAAACATCTTATCTGGTTTGCAATGCAATTTATATCAATTCTTACAATCTTTTAGTGACGATATTAAGCCATGTAAATAACTCATAAAAGCTATCTCTAACCTCTAATCTCACGCACATTAACTGCTGGCGCTCCAACACATACACGTGGCGGAAGAATGCTCTTAGCAAAGCGATGTGGTTTCGGCGTTACTCAAATATTTTAGAATTGTGTGCGTTTAAAAAATTGTCTGGCCTGAACGGACCATATAGCAAATCAATTGTCCAAAACGCAATCCAGGATTTGAGTGACTAGGTCAGAAAGGTCAAGGTAGCGCGCAATGGAACTGTACACTGAGGTGACAAAAGTCATGGGATACCTCCTAATATCGTGTGACTTTTCCCGGCGAAGTGCAGCGACTCGACCTGTCATTTTCTCAAGTCGTTGGAAGTACGCCGTAGAAATATTGAGCCTCTATAGTCGTCCGCAATTGCGCTAGTGTTGCGGTTTTTGTTGTTGTTGTTTTTTTTTGTGCATGAACGGACCTCTCGATTATTTCCCATAAATGTTCGATGGGATTCATGTCGGGAGATATGGGTAGACAAATTACTCGCTCGAATTGTTCAGAATGGCCTTCAAACCAATCGCGAACAATTGTGGCCCGGTGATACGGCGCAATGTCATCCATAAACTTTCCTTCATTGTTTGGGAACATGAAGTCATCAATGGCTGCAAATTGTATCCTAGAAGATGAGCATAACCATTTACACTCACAAATCGGTTCAGTAGGGCCAGAGGACCCAGTGCATTCCATGTAATGAATGACCAGTCCATTCCATGTAATGACACCCCCACCATTATGGAGCCACCACCAGCTTTCACAGTTCCTCACTGATAACTTGGGTACATAGCTTCGTGGGGTCTGCGCCAAACTCGAATCATCCCATTAGCTCTTCGCATCTGAAATCGGGACTCCTTTGACCAAACCACAGATCTACGGTCGTTTAGGGTCCAATCGTTGCGATCACGAGCCCAGGAGAGGCGCTGCAGCCGAGAGCGTGGTGTTAGCAAAGGCAATCAAGTTGGTTTTCTGTTGTCATAGCCAATTAAAGCCAAATTTCGCCGCACTGTCCAAACGAATATGTTTGTCGTACGTCCCACATTCACTTCCGCGGTTATTTACCGCAGTGTTGCTGGTCTGTTAGCACTGACAAGTCTATGCACACGTTGCTGTTCTCGGTCATTAAGTGAAGGCTGTTAAACTTGATTAAGACAGTTAAATATAAAAGATGATAAACTCTGCATTTGTCCAGAAGAAGTAGAAACCATTGATCATATCGTCTCAGCTTGTCCAATTACAGCAAAGATCGAATACATGAAAATACACATTAGGATGTGTAGTAATCTCCACTGGCAGATCTGTAACGCCCTCGAAGTTCCAAACACATACTCCAAGTGGTACTACCACTCACCATAATTAATGACGTTTGTTGTTGGTTTGTATATAATATTGTACGACTAACAAATTGAAACTGATCGCACGATAGCTGCAAACAAACCGGATGATGTTATTCGGTATTTAGAGGAAAAACGTGTCTTCTTCTTCTAGATGTTGCTGTACCGTGCGATCAAAACGTCGTTTCCAAGGAGGCAGACAAGCGTCTTAAATGCAAGAGTTTGGAAATCCAGATCAGCAGAATGTAGGGCGTAAAAGCACACATCGTCCCAGTAGTTATAGGAATTCAGAGATTTGGTCTGCCACATTTATATAAAATCTTGGCTATGTACCAAGTCATTCAAAGACTGGGAATTGCAATATGTTTATTGGGATTGCCCACATTTTTCGCAAAGTATTCTAAAGGAATCGACAGTTACTAGATCTGCTCCTTAGGAAGCTGTTTGAAACCCGGAGTAGACTTTATAAATCAACCGACCCATAACACCTTTCGTCGTGAATTAAAGGAATTATTATTATTATTATTATTATTATTATTATTATTATTATTATTATTATTATTATACAGGAAGTTAATCGTTTTAAATCTCTAGGCTATGATATTTTTGGATAAATAAATATCACTTTAAAAAATAGATTCCAACAGTTGTTTTACAACAATAAAATGCCTTAGAAAGACAACAATGAGGGAGAAACAACTTAAATTTTATAAAACAATGGCAATTCCAATACTTCTTTACGGATGCGACACGTGGACAATGAAAAAGAATTCAGACATCGGAGATGAGGTTCTTGAGGCAAGTTAAAGGCTGCAGTATATTAGACAAAATAAAAATAGGGAAATCACAAAAGAATTAGAAGTACTCATACTCCCATTAATAAAGTAAAATAACACAGATGTTTTATTAGCCTTAGAAATTTACCACCAATAGTCTCATCACTGTTTTTCACATATCTGCTTTTCCTCGTCGCAGCAACATACTACTTTACCTATCCTAGCCAGCGATTAGTTAATGTGAACTTCGTCCAGCTTAAGTATTACAAGTCTATGTATAAGTCTCAAGTATTCTTCGAAGCAGTTCCTACTTCGAAATTATCCATCCATTTTGGTTATTGTGACATTAACCTGTCAATTCGACAATTATTAATATTCGCATTTTATCCGTAACATATTTTTTCATCCAAAAGAACAACCGATTTTGGACAAATAATCATTTGTATCTCGTTTATCTACAATATGAGTAGCTTTTAAAGAGGATGAGGATAGTGGGGAGGGAGGCAAACTTACTTACGTGTGAACTCATGCATTGTTTCTCAACAACTAATATGTATGTGAATGTAATAAAAGTGTTGTGTTTCACAAATGTGACTAATAACATAACAACGCATTTAGGGCAAAAATCATGGGTCTCTAGCTTCCTTCTAAAAATGTGTTATCGAGAGAGTTGGATTGGATGGCGGCAAAGTCAGATGACTTACTCTACAATCAATCTGCAACTGATAAAACATCGAACATTACATCACGTGCTACCAAATCAGCTCTCCCCACCCGCTAATTAGATCAAGCGTACGTAGGCAATGGTCAAGGTGATAACGTTCGCATGGTGTCCAAGCTCTAGCAAATAATGCCGTCCGACTTGCAGATAGGAGCACAATGACGGACTTTCGAGCGTGAGTCGATGTTCGATTTTCCGCACCATCGATTGCCATCACGCCTATCGACCCAACTGCTCCTTGCAATGGACGGCTGCACAATACGGCACTCAATGACATCCCCTAAGACCAACAACAACACAACGCACAGCGGCTCCGATAATCATCTTACACAGGCACGTTCCAAATGAAAGGGATCAAATTAAAGAGAACAGGAGGCGGATGGAGACAGGAGGAGGTGACAGAAAAAAGAGGAAGAGGCAAAGAAAAGAAGAGTAAGAGGCAAAGGAAAAGAAGAGACAAAGGCGAAAGAAGACGATGGTGCAAAAATAAAAGAAAGTTATCGAAGTAAGAAGTAGGATACGAACAACGCACAGCGGCTCTGATAATCAACTTACAGAGGCACGTTCCAAATGAAAGGGATCAAATTAAAGAGAACAGCGGCTCTGATAATCAACTTACAGAGGCACGTTCCAAATGAAAGGGATCAAATTAAAGAGAACAGGAAGACGGATAGGAGGTGACAGAAAAAAGGGGGAAGCTTGCAAAGTTAAAAACATCTACATAATGTAGTTAAAAAGAGGCGAGGAGAAATATCACAAAGAAGAGAAAGGTGAAAGATCAGAAAGAGTAGATAGGAGAAAGATAAGAAAGAAGAGGTAGAAAAAAGATGGCAACAAAAAACTATATACAGCGAAAGAATTGAAAGAAGAAAAGAAAACGAAGACAATTGATGGAAGAGAAGAGGTGTAGAGAAATTTACAATTTTCGGATTCTCCGGCTACTGATCCTGATTACTATACTTACAATTACTTGTATTTCCATTATATTTTGCGATATAAGAAGAAAAGCACGTCCAATTTGTTTTGAAATCCTAGCATACCGAGCTGTTTGATGAAGCGTGAGTTTGACGGTACAGAAGTTACTTTTGCTTAAAAGATGACTTACAGAGTGCGGAATATTGGTAGGGTTGAACTAGTACACAATATTTCAATTAAAGTCTTCCTTTTTGGTGTTTTATTTGCGTTTTGTGTTGAAGGGAAAACAGGTCTGAAACCAATTGTATTCTTGATATCTTTTGCAATTAAAAACTATTGAAAACAATCATTTTTTCATCATGAAAGTGCCAAAGTACCATGGGTCGGTTGCCTCAGTAACTAGAAACAGCCGCTTGAGTGGCTGAGGCCGAGATAATTCTTCCGTTCGGCTGCTCTGGGCAGTAATTTTTTTGAGTTTTCTCCTATCAATGCAGGCGAATACTGGAGCAGTACCCTAACAAACGGTGACAGACCCAGTGTTTCTCTTTCTTGTCGCCGGGAGCCCCTCTCAGTGCATCAACTGATGTCACTGCAGCGCCTCTAGCCGGGAGGTCCTAGGTTCGAGTCCTGACGGCGGAAGATTTTCGACACTAGCTTTCAGCTGGGGTCGAATTCAGTAGCTGTCCGGAGAATTCCCAGCGTCCGGCTGCTCTGATCGGTAGTTAGCAGCGTGGTTTCTCCGATCAACGCCCAGGCCGAATGCCGGGGCAGTACCCTATCAAACGGGCCACGGACCGCGCGCGATCTGTCCTTCCTCTTCCTTGTCCTATCCTCTCCCCTTACACACACACACACACACTTACACTAACATGCACTACACTATCACATATTCCGGGAGACCGGTCAGGAGCTTAGAGCTTGTCCCGGCTGGGCGGTGCCCCGCTGGTGGGAGAGTCCTGGTTAGGGGGAAACCCCACTAGCCGACGGTAGGTCGGCGCCGGATCTCGCCATCCGGCGGGGGAAGATCACCGCCATCTCCCGAAAGAAAAACATGCACTACACTAACGGGACTAATGACCACAGCAGTTGACGCGCCCAGAAACACGAAAAAATCAATCAATCAATCAATCTTTCTTGTCCTTACCCCTCCCCTCGTCCGTTACACACAGTTGTATCTGCATGTTCTATTCTTTCACATATTTCGGAAGAGCAGTCGGATGCATCGAGTTATTTTCAGGCTGGAGCGGACCCCTGCTGGAGAATATCTAGAGGGGAAAACCCCGCAAGCCAATACGTGGGTCGGCATCGGATATCACATTTCACGGAATGGCGGGGAAACTTCTCAGTGATAACATACAATACAGTAATCACGGGACTAACGAGCAAACTACTTAACGAACGAGAAACAGGAAATTCTCAGCATGATAGTAAGACTTGACATAAAATGTTGCAATACCATGAAATAATGGGTTTAATAATGGGTGAAATATCATTATGAAGTTTCTCTTAATTAAGAAACACATCAACTTTTTTATAATTCATGTCCTGCTTATGGCGAGCAGAAAAAGCTTTGTGGAGCAGGCCCTTTGGCGCAAGGTGGGCGGCGCTCGCGCTGACAGGCGCAGGCACGGGCAGAGCGAATGGCGAGGAGGGAGGCGGGGCGGGACGGGAGAGGAGAGCTTGCCCCGGGTAGCGGGGCCGGCCTGTCCCGGCCCCTCCCCCAGCGTCCGGCGCTTAGCCACGTCCTAATTAGCAGCGATGGCCCGATAAGCCGCCCTGGCCCAGGGCGCGGGGGCAGGTCGCCGGCGGCGTTGCACAGACCCAGCCCCGCCCCTCAACGCCCCTCCCGCCCCACTCTGCCCCGCCACGCCACGTCACTCCCCGCCCCACGTCACTCCCCACCCCACGCCGCCCCGCCCCGCCCCGCCACGCCACTCCACTCCCCTCCACCCCACGCCCCGCCCCGCTATCAAAAATTGCTAATTTAATATAAGTCCTCCATCCCTATTCATTCCACGAGGACGATCATAACGACTAGGAAACTGATATCTTCGGATAGCAAGCAAATTGTTGTCATCTTCATCACCTAACTAGATCTCCGAGACAGCTAAAATATCATACGGATATAATGCAAGGAATTCTCAATAAATTCTGGGAATGTTCCATCCCAGGTGGAAGGAGCGTAACGAAATTTGCATGGTCAGGCGGAAGAGCGGCCTCATAGCCTGAGTCTCTGCACGTAACATAAGGCATTCATTAATCCCAATTCTGTATTACCAAGCAGATTAGTGAAATTGAACTGGCATTTACGTGACTAATTGAGATCTCCTTGGAAAATAAAATAGGATTATTTAAATGTCGACGACTGTTAACATTCTTCTTAGGACCAGCTGTTCCAGGCGGAACAATTCTAGAAGATCCAGCTACAAAACTAAGTGCATTAAAGTAAAAAGTAAAGAAAAAATAAAAGTATAAGAGCCAAAATAATTTTTAAAAACCTCTTAAATAATTCGAAAACAAATCAAAGCGAAGACATAATAGTAGAATATTATCAAAATTAGAACAGTTGTTTGCATGACACCAACTACAAAGTTTATAATTTTGAATCACTCAACATTTGTTATCAAAAGTTTAGACTTCAAAACTGAGCTGAACACACCAGTCTGTACTCAGCCTGAAACAAATGAAATATGCAGTGAAGCCGCGGGAGTCTTTCCACATCCAGAGCTGCTTCAGTCGCGGATGGCAGATAAGTTTCACCGCGGACTGCAGCAAGGCGCTTGGGTGAGCGAGGGGAACTCTTCCACATGCGGCGTCGTTCCGGTCACAAAGTTACATGCAGAACTGCAGGACTGCTCCGAGAGGCGACAGTGATTTTCGATGCAGTCTTAAAAAGAAGGTTAAGTCGTAGGTTTCAGCGGCCGGAGTCATGCAAATGATCTTAGTTGTCCAGATGACGCCTCGTCGAAGGCTGCAGTGCCGACGTTTCAATCATCTTGTCGTGGTCTTCCTCACCGGCGTCACCCGGAAATCCACGATCATTTGTAAAAAGAAAGTAATTTCCCGCTTCGAACATTTGGACTTGGTGCAATCTAGGAGGCCTTCACGACAGTGCGCGGCGCGCTGGCAACTCAGCACCACTCAGCAGCAGTTTTTGCTTGGAGTGCGAGGGAGGAAATGGCGGCGTAGATTGCGCCTTGTCCGGTATTGTGAAACGGAACGCTGACGATCCCACGCAGGCGGGACAGCGCAAAAAGGAATATCCGAGATCTTCACATTAATCGCCACAAAATCCACTCTGTGCATATTACAAGCAACCTCAGCGACAAGCTGCAGCTGATCAGGCGAGTTGTCAGAAAAAAAGTGCACTTCGAAATTCAACTGTTGCTCATTAAAAGCATGAAGAATGTCACTCCTACCAATATGGCTCACACGAGCGAATGATGCAATAACAGCTACCACTGTCACCAGCAATAACGCCCACGGATGGTTTAATATTAACCGCATACCACTAATGCAATCAAAAATTGAAGGCGGACGGAGAAAATTACAAGCGTCTCTGACATCCGCGTATAGAAAACCTCAATACACAGATGCTCACCGACACCAACTGCATGTATTAACTCACACGACTATCACTAAGTCACTGAATATCTCCAGTATCCCGAACTTTTCCCGACCGGCTCCCAGAATGACCGTTCACTAAATGGTTGTCGTCCATCATACCTTTTTGATATTCCAAAAATTACAAAAATGTTAGTTTTTTGTATTACCTCTCACGTCGTTAATAAAAAAATTATGGGCTTCAAGTAATGCTTCAAATACTTTCTTATGAAGTTTTTAAAAAACTCAAAACTTTTCTGTGAAAAGGACTCAAAATTACGCTCAGAAACCCTGGAATGTCATTTTCTTAAAAAGTTACCAAATAGTTTCTTTAAACCTTTTGTGTGGATGAGACTAAGTACATTGAATTATATGACGTATACACCATTTTGATACATTCTTTTGATTTTTTAAAAATTACGGCAATTTGTGTACATTATTGCACTTGTAAATACAAGTGCCTCAAATGATCTCATGAAGTTTCTGGAAAACTGGGTTTTCCAGAAAGTTTCAAGTTTTCTGTGAAAATAGCTCCAAAATGTTCATTTTCAGAACAGATCAAACAACTTTTTTCAAAAAACCGGCTCCAAATTTTACAATGAAAATTTGCGCATTGGACAAGATTTTACTCTTCTGTAATATTTTTGAAGTCACATTTTAATTCTACTTTAGAGAACCGAAAAATAGAGAAAACGCAAAAAAAATATTGTATGCGACATCTAGTGGCTGGGAAGCGAGTGGGGAAAACTGAAGAGCTTGCTCGAACTAACGAGATCATAAAATTAAATAACAGGTGCAAGAGAGTATGTGCCATTCTGTAGTACCATTAGTTGCTAACGTACGTAGCAAAAAAATTAAAAGTTTATAACCTTTCAAATTAATAAAAATGAACAAAATTCAATTTCAGTTTAATTTTAACATGAATAAAAATAGGGTGTGGGATGGTGAGGGCAACTGATAAGGGGGGGGCGAAGAGGGTGGTTGGCGACTTAACTGGTGAGAGTGGCGTGAGATGTGGGGAGGATATGCTTAGGGGATCGGGGATGAGGTAAGGGGTTCGGGGTAGCGTCAGCAATGAGGGTCGGCAATGCTAGCAAGACGCCACGAGGGTAGGAGGCGAGGGCGCGGCGGGGGCGGGAAGCCAAGCCAAACCAAACAGCTCATCGTCACACTGGTGGGTGAGCAGCGAGGCCTCCTCCCTCCTCCAGTTGTCTCTAATGATCCTCTCGCGGCAAATAAATCCAAGCTGCTTCTACTTATTTCATGTGTATCAAGGAATACAGGAATTAAAGATACTACAAATGAAATCAGTTTGCAAGTCCTTTTTCGTTTTTTGTTTTCAGTTTTTGGAGTAATGAGTACGCCGTTGTTTTTTCTTTGATTTAAACTCATCTTTCAATGGGTTTGCAGATGATAAAAGTTAAAAATATTTCACCAATTATTACGAGATTCAAGATCTTCCCGATATAATTACCTTAAAAGAACAAGTAGTGGCCATAGTTCAGAATACTTTCGGGGTTTTCTGAAAATTACTTTCTTACAGTATTAAATTCGTTACATTAAACTTAAATGTAGATACTTATTTTTGAATTGATGATTTGCTTAAAAATATCCAGTTTTTAATTTGTTCTAATTTTACTTTTTCGAATACGTACGTATTTACGGAGTAATACACATAATATAAAGAAAGATGCGTAATGCTGCGGCAAAAAACACCATTTTTCGACGGAAAAACTAGTATTGTGGGGCTCTGATACAGAAAAAGTAAATAAATCCTATTCTAATATGTAGTAAATTACTCGTAACACGTTATGCAATCAGATTTCACGAATAGTTATCCTTGATACCGAAAAAGTATTGTTTTATTTTTTAATTAATTATTTATTTATTTCAAATTGTCCTCCCGTCTGTCTATTTGTGTCTGTCCTATGTCTGTAAACAACACCAGCGCCAAAAATATACGTAGGATTTTTTTTCAAAATAAATATTCCCCGGTCCAGCTGGCTCCACTGGAAGCACTGGGAGTTTGAAAAATATTCATTACTTTTGAAGGGTTCTTTACATGAAGCTCTTGGGACATTTTTTATTTTTTTTAATACGATTCCGAATTTTTTCTTTAAATTTCTTATAAGATTAGAGTAAAATTCACTTATAAAGGTGGCATAGTTCTAATTTTCACTGTTAACTCTGAATTTTCGAAAATTGCAAAAGTGAATTTTATTTCGGCATCTTCCACAACTACAAAGTTGAAGATAGAAATTTTCGCTTCAAGTAAAACTTTGTTTCAAGAACAATTAGTTCTTCAACATTCCGCTTAGAGCCCCCGTCGCGAACGGTTGTGCCAGCAGCGCTCCGCTCCGCACAGTTAAGCTCAAGGCGTACTAGTCAGCGGCGAGCTCTCGACCTGCGAGGGCCGCCGCGCTCCGAGGTTTTCAGAACCTAAATTGTTTTTCAGTGCTACATTACAAAGTGTTCAGTGTTTACAAGTGAAACTAAAATGTTCCCTTATCAGTATTCTCATACTGGGGAATTAGTGAGAGGTGCAATGGAAACTGTTTATAGCAATGGAATTTCAGCCCATCAACAGTCGCTCGAACACGCCCCAGGTCAACTTGACAGCTCACAACTTCATCACCAGCTAGGTTTCCAACAGCAACTCCCACACGGAGTTCCGCCTCGACCGCCGCATCAGGCACCAACCAACCGCTACGAATTACTAGAAATCGGCCAGACCACCAACCAAAATGCACCAACAACGGCAAGTAAAAAACGGGAAGGCGACTTCACAGAGGACCGTGAGAACTCCAAAAGGTCAGTACCAAACAACAGGCCGGGTAGTGGCAGTGAAAAAGTGATTGTGAGCGTACCAACAAATAATAAATATTCAGTTCTCAGTGACCTAGACGATAGTGAAGACCCAATTGAAACTATCTCGGAAAACGTATTTGAAAAAACCCCACCAGTGTTCATTCATAATGCACATAACCATACCTTATTAGTAGACGATTTGAAAAAGTTTATGACTTCAAAGTTCTCTACAAAGCAATACCAAAATAAGAAAAAAGACCCATCTAACAATAGAATTATTATAGATTCTACAATTAAAGTTCAGCCTACAACAATTGTCGATTTTAGAAATCTTGTCAAATTTTGTAAAGATGAACATCTAGATTTCCATTCATTCCGAGATCCAATCAACAGGCCGCTAACGGTAATATTACGCGGTGTACCAACTTCCTACTCTGACAAGGAAATATTCGACGAACTTAATCGTCTGAACTTTCCGGTCCAAAAAATTAATAGACTTTACAAATTTCATTCCCCCACTATCCTGTGCGCGGTCGAACTTTTAAACAACGACGTGGCAAAAACCATATATAAGCTAAACAATCTCTTCAATGCTATAATTAAAGTCGAGGAAAAAAAGAAGTCGGTATTCCCAGTGCAATGCAAAAACTGTCAACGCTATGGTCACTCAAAAAACAACTGTGGGCGCGAGTCTCGCTGCGTGCGCTGCCTTGGCAGCCACCATTACGAGGCTTGCCCTTTGCCTACAAACGCTCCTCCCAGGTGCATAAACTGTCTCGGATGGCACCGGGCTAATTACAAACAATGCCCTAAATTACGATACAAAGGTCATAATTCAAGTTCTGCTGCCACGAACTTTGCCAACCTTCAACAGCCTCGACCACCAATGCCTCAAGCTGCAAGGCCCGCGCCTCCGCCAGTTTTTGATAACACAAACTTTCCTTCACTACCAACTATCAATAACCCAAGAAAGCAAAAAGCAAACACCCCTCTTTACGCGCAGATGGCTTCACCAACCAATCCCATCAACAATCCCATAGATTTCACCACTCAAATAGTCAACAATGTTATCTCTCAAGTCATGGCAATATTAGTTCCACAACTTCAATCTTTAATAAATTCAATAATTTCCTCGTTATTGCCCAATGGCTCTAAATAAATTAAGCGGTCTAACACTCCTCAATTGGAACTGCAATGGAATTGAAAAACAGTTTGACTACTTCTCTCATTTCTTGCGTTCAAATAAAATCGATATTGCCTGCCTAACTGAAACTCATCTCCGCCCCTCCTCAAAATGCCAGCTAAAAATCCCGGGATACGTTTCCTACAGAAATGACCGGCTATGCGACAAAGCTGCAGGTGGTGTAGCAATGTTAATCCACAAACGAATTGCACATTGCAGTTTAAATACTCCCTCATCAGAAAAATTAGAAACGATAGGAATCAAATTAACTCAGGCAAATCAACTCGACGTTCACGTAATTGCGGCGTATAGGCCTCCCAATAGACCATTTCCAACTGACCTCTTAAAACAGCTACTTTCTTTTCAAACTCCAATAATAATTAGTGGTGACCTTAACGCAAAACACAAGTTGTGGGGTTGCAACACCACCTCGCCCCAAGGCAAAAAGCTCCTCCAAATCGCAACGGAAAATAACTGTACAGTAAATGCACCTACATCCCCCACCTATTACCCAACACACACCAACGTTAAACCCGACATACTAGATGTAACTTTAACTAAAAATATTAACCTCCCGATAATACAAAGCCCTCAACCTGAATTAAACTCCGATCACACGCCGGTAATAATAACTTTCAACATAAATAAAATACCCGTTACACAAAGGCCACGCATCGTCACAGGCACAATTAATTGGCAAAAATTCCGAGAATACTTGTCTCTCCATCTGAAGGTACCTAAAAATCTAACTAATAACATAAGAATAGAAACCGAAATTGAACACTTTACCTCACTCATACACAATGCAATTAAAGAAACGCAAACTCCTGT